>JAGFMF010011581.1:595156-652656 GCA_019455555.1 Galemys pyrenaicus | reverse complement strand
TGCATGGAATTCTCACAGCTGTTGGCTCAATGGACCACTTAAGCGCTCCAGCTGCAGAACCAACACATAATTCTTGAGGGGAATTGCCCACCTTCTCCAGCTGCAAAATGCCTAATTGGGCATTTGAAGCTTTGCACTTGGCTATTTGACTACCCAGCATTGCTTTTGTAATAACAGAGCTGTTGACAGTGTCCGAAAAAAAAAACAATCTCTTCAGAGCTTAAAATGGGCAGTGGGGAATGATGAACAAACATCCATATCTCTTGAATAATGTTGGAGGTGTTTTTAACTATATTTGAGAGATACACACACATAGATCTTTGTACTTACAAGTACAGGTTAATTCTATAAATTACACCATATTTGAAAGTTTTTATGACTATCAGCTCACTAATTATCATAGAAAATATATCTGATATACAAACATGATGTTTTTTCTTTAAGTCAATCAATAGTATTTTCTCACTTCTCTTTATGAAGTAGTAAATAAACTACCTACAAAATATATTCTTGAACTCATTTTCATAGAAGTTTCATTAGAAACTCATCCCAGAGTAGGTATATTTACCGAGATAGAAATATGATTTTATTTTTTTAAAGATTTATTTATTTATGCATACAAGAACTGGGGTACCGGCTAGAGGTGGGAGGGGATGACAGAATTCACCAGAGACAAAGTGGGGAACAGAACAAGCAGATTAACTGAAATACAATGCTGAACAAACAGCAGGCGAAGCTCTAGAGGTCTGCTGTGCCGTGTGGGTCACCTCTCTGGCTAGTCAAAGATCGAATTTGTGCTGCAGTAGCTGCGGATAGCTTCATAGTGTGGTGTTTAACCTCTTGAGTCACCAGAGAGGTTCCTAAAAATATCACTTCAACAAATCTCACAGAACTTTGATTTCTCTTAAATTTAAAGCTGGAGTCATCTAAGTATAGAAAGTCATAGTTAAATGGAAGATTTCAAAAGTGAAGTTTTAGGTATCTTCTACCCTCTTGAAATATTTCTTATTAGTGAAAATGCAAAAATGAATTTGTTCATGGAACACTAGAAGCACAATTGTTAGGAAAAATACTAAGTGTGGAAAGCAAGAGGAAAGACGATAACACTGGAACACTGAACATACATTCTTGCCATTTTATGTGCATTTTTATTAAGTCTACATACAACAACCCTTTGATAGAAGTGGCATGATTCCCATTTTATAGAGAAGGAAATTTGAGGGCATGCATAAAGGTTAAATGATGAAGCTGACAAAATCAGTTAAGAGGTAGGGTTAGAACACAAAATTTCATTTCCCTGCTTTGTTTATTCTATGCTCACCAGCTGCTTAATTAGAATGAAGATGATAATGAAGAACCTGATATGAAAATCATGACCACTTGGAACCCATGTAATTTGGCATACCATTCCAATTCTAGATATAGCTAATAAATTTAATCAGGTAGGGCCAAAAAATGTTTGAAAGAAATAACTGAAGAAAATGCACACCCAATTTATCAACTGTTACACAATAAGGTACCTCCTAATTCACCTCATTTCTCAATGTCTCCCCAATTTCAGTCTTGTGGAAGAAAGTGTGAGCAATAGGATTGAAGAAGGGAACTTCTACTTCAATGGAGTCCATAAATAAAAGCATTATTGAGTCAGAGATAAAATTTCTCTGTGTCCTCAAGCCACAGTTCATTCACTGGGACTGGCCCAATTCCTCTAATGATTTTCTTTCATTTTGTTGTCTAGTTCTCTGGATCTAAGTTTGAAAAGCATTGTATGCATATCACTGAACAAATGGATGAAGACCTGGGCTAATTACTACATGGTGTTGGTCATGTTCATCCCACTTATGTTCTCAGGGTCGCCAGTTCGGTGTGCATGTTAGTCAGGTGACTCAACTCTATTTCATGGCACAGAAAACTGCTCTCACATAGAACTGCCTGTCAGACTCACATCCTTCCACCAATACAGGCAGTTCAGCCTAAACCTGCTGTCAGCTCAAATGCAAATGATGGAGAGTTAATCATGTTGTCTTTATAAACAAAGAAGATCACATCAATTTTCGTATCATTTTCTATTTCCAGTATGAACATCTCAGTAGTCTTTAATCAAGTCGTAATTTCTGAGTTCATTCCAGTCTCGTGGGCCTCAGAACTGTGCTCCAGGGCAGAAAGAGAGTGGCTGGGATAATGTGTGAGAGGACACAGGCAGCTACAGCAGCACACGCGCTCTGGGCGCCGCTGGCTCCTTGATTCCCTCTCTTCCTACCTCCTCCTCTTCCCCAAAGATTGGGTTAGTGGCTTGGGTAACCTTCTGTTTCCCAATTTCCCTAACAATATTTTATCAGGAGCTTGATACTCATTTTACTAATTGCTAATTAACCAAGACCGATCCCTTAAGAATCCTTGACAATGTAACTAAAAAAAATCTCACTTCCTCTTCTCGTATGAAGTGTGGGACAAATGCCTTCTGCCTTACTCCAATGATGAGCTGAAGGTTACACATAAGAAATGTATATAACTCAGATGTCATGATGGCTCTCAAGTACTAAGGGAACAATTAAGATTGCCTATTAAGAGTCCATGGCCTACTGAAAATTTCAGAACCTCTCTCTGGCATACAAAAGTGCTAACAATAGCTGAATTAAAGGTTACATACCATCTTTACCACAGCTTTCAGCAAATTATTGCAGAAATAAAGAACCACCAGTTAGGATATAAAACCTAAATAAACAAAGCAGATATTCACCTAGTCTTGTTTCTCTACAAAGTGGGTCAGTGAATATTATAAAATATTATCATTTATATTAATGTAAGGAGAAGGGGGAACTATGTTTGTGCCTTATGCTCAAAATAATCCAGTCAACAGCAAAGTTCAGTTTCATATAATATACATGATGGTCATCAGTTATGAAATAAAAATTGAATTAAGTAAACCCTGTATCATGGAACACTTCTGGGCAGAGCATGACTGATCTAGGAATTAGATCAAAGGAACCATGTGGATTTCACCTATTATTTAAGTGAGAAATCTGACTAAACAAGGTTGCCCCAAAGCAGGGAGGTAGGAAAGGCAACAACACTGTGAACATGGATTTTGTGAAATATACATCTACCATCTACATATATCCCCTCAACAAAGCTATGGGAATATATAGGGTTTTTTTCCTATTATTATTTATAGGGTGAATTTAGTAATGTGGAATAAGCTACTTTGTTCAAATGATTTTGGTCAGTTCCAGCGGACCTCTTTATGAGGTGCCTCGTCTCCAGGGCAGTCAGTCCTATGGCATGAAACCAAGGGGAAATGTGTTAACAAAGCCCTAAGCTATTTAATAAGATGAATATGAAACACAGTTTCTGTAACAAATTCTTAGAGTTCACATAGTAGCAAGCAAAATATTCTTATGAATATTTTATGTTACCATTACCTATATTAAATGATTTCACAAATTAAAAAAAAGTGACAGATTCTGATGGATAGCCTTAACCTTCTTATGAAGAACTTTAGAAAGCAGATGCCTGGATCTCCATTGTGCCAAAAATAAAGACATGGGAGAAAGTGTGTATGTCTTTCAAGAGAACTCCAGGTCATTCTTCTTCTATAACCCCTAGAACACTGAGGTCAGATAAGTCACTGTGTATTTAGTGTACCTAAAAATTTGAGATATAGAAAGACATATTTTGGGAAACAGACCCCAAATAGAAGAACTCGTACTCTCACAGAGCCCCCTATAATAATTGACTTTGTTAGCAAAACTAACATAGGTTTTCCTCATTTGTTTAGTCTGTCTTTGAAATTGAAATGCCCATCTTGACTAAGAGGAGGCTCTTGCTTGTGACATAGAAGGGAACCTAGGAATCCATTAAGTCAACTCATCATAATGATCAAGCCGTCTTGAAACACTTAAACAACTGTGGTGTGATGTATGCTGGGTCAAATTGAAATCTCTTGCAAAGGAAAATATAAGAGTAAAGGATTCCATTGGTTTATATCAATGGCCATTTCTCTAACAGGTTCTTATGAAAGAATAGAGGAACCATTTCTTTCACTGTGGAATCTAGCAAGCAAACACCATGAACTTGCATTGCCAGGGAGAAGACATGATGAACTCCAGCTCAGAATCATATTGAATCAGGTTCAATTCAGGACATAAAATGAAATGAAAAGCCCAAACTAATTAGATTGTAATGAGCAGTTCATATGCCTTATGTCGTTTTATCACGTGCAGTAGGTGCTGTATCCCCACAGTGAATGACTTCAAGCAAGTCATCAGCTTGTACTGTGTTCAAGAATGCTAATCAGAAGGAAAAGGGTCTTTTTATGACATGCTTGAAGAAAACAAGATTGATTGTAGCTTCTGATCATAGCAGCGCCAGTGGAATGGCTTTATCTCTATTAAACTTCACTTACGTTTCTGGAAACCATGGAGTGTCCTAATGAGACAGGCAGAAATAAAGGAGTTCATTAGTACAAAATTGCTAAAGTTGAAATGTCATGTAACAAGTTGGGAGCTGGTATTCTGACGAATATTCAGAGACTGGATTTGACACTCAAATACCAGTTTGGTTTCTTCAGCCTTTGCGTCCCACATCTCAGACACCACATTAGTGTTTGACAAATCCCCAAACCTGAAATCCAGGAGACTTTAACTTACATAAGTAAATGTCTCATAGCTGGAAAAAAAGAAAATCCTATAATTATCATAAGGTACCAAAATGATCTCTAATACAACATGGCGGTAAGGGAACTATGTTAAACTAAACTAAGAGAAACATAAGCTAACAAAAGTAGTACCATTTTGTGTGTGCAAGCCATTTGCCAATTTGATCTTGATTCCTTACCAACTCTTCCCCTGTTCTGTTTTGCATCTCTGGAACTACATTTCCCAGACTCCTCTACCAAGTAAATTTTGGTAGGTTTAGCCAAGGAGAAGCACTGGCAAAATCCTGGGAGAAGAAAAGCAGGCTGAATCATGATTTGTATTTTGGTTCTTTCTCTGCTTTGATTTTGCCATTGGTAAATATTCTATCCTCCCTTTGATTGTGGTTCCTGTTCTCCCTCAGTGGTAACAGCTCCAATAGGAGAGTTCCTATGAGAATTCAAGTTCCTCAAGACTAGTCTTCATCCCCAGCTGTGAAAACAATACCTACTCCAGGTGTCCTTTAACCACTGGCATGGCAATGACTTCCTACTGTTTCTAATCTCTGGATTCCCTCACCATTACTGTGTCAAAAATTCCATCATCTAAGTGACCAGCTCCCTGACTGAATTTGCCTCTGTTTGAAATACCTGTGGTGTTTTCTGTTTTCCTGCCTGGACCATGACTGATAGAATGGTTTTTATTTCTGAGTTCCTTCTCAAGAAAGAGTATTTCCTTTGAAACTATCTTCATGAAAAATAATCAAATGAAGTTTAGAGGAAAAAAAATCTCCTGAAATAAAAAGCTTAACACCAAGTTCTTCATAGTTCCCTCACAATATAGTTATTTGTACATCTGCTACAAGGGTCTTTTAAAATGGTATCAATGAGAAGTCTTTGAACATTTGAATGACTATACACTACTTATAACCTCTATATGTTTTCTCTAAATAATTTTATATTGTGTTTAACTACCACTTAATTTGCAGCTAAACCTATGTTTTAAATATCCATATTTAACATCCTATCTTTGTTTTCTTTCATGCAACACAGGTTAAACTTCATTAGCATTATTTTGGTAAAATAAAATAATCATGGATAAATTTCAAATTCAAATGAAAAGAGACTGGCATTTTGGAGGTGATCATGATGTGGTACAAACAGATGTCCAAATATAATACTATGCACCTGAAATTTGTATAATGTTATAAATGATGGTACTTCAATAAAAGTGAAAGTGACTCTATCTCATGACTGCATGAGTTGCAGGATATATTTCTGTTAGTAAAAGAAACACCCTAGCCCTCCCCATTTTTGTCTAGCCTATCTTCTATTAAAAAAAAAATGAACTAACAGAAGATTTACTCCTGATTTAAAGAGAAGTGGGTTGGCTTTTTAATACTGAATTTATATTTCCACATAGCTGGAATTTTCTTTCAGTGATGTGGCAAGTGTAAATTCTCCTTACCCTCTGGACTCCCAATTTCCACAAGCAACACATCGTGTGTTGTATTAGAAAACTGATTTTATTATTAACAACTAATACTGGTGTTAAACATGAATATTCTGACTTGCTTTTATGGTAGTTACTTATATTACATTACGTTTAATAATTTAATAACAATGACTTTACGTTAAATAATATTAATGCAAGAGGCACTTCATTTCTTGATGATGCTAAAGTTATGAGCAACCCAAAAGCCCATTTTGAAATCCTCCCATTTTAAAATTCATTTAAAAATCAGAAGTGTTCAACAGAGGCCCATGGTAATGAATGGCCATGCTTTTTAAAGATACAGGTACCTGATTTTTAATATGGAAGTTGGCAAAAAAACTGACTACCAGTAAATAGTGACTCACTGGACTCCATGATGATAACAAGCTCGGTCAGCACCATCATTGCTTTTTCTACTTTAAAGTCTGCTCATAAAGCCTTCATCACTCCAGCATATTTTGAGAGCTCAAATAACAGTATGAACTTAAACCAGAACTTACAAAATCAACCTGAGGTGACAAACATGATCCTCAAAGGCAGTGCTTCTCCCTGAAGCTAGAAAAATCCAAGAACAATTAGAACCACTTTAGATAAAAGCATCATTCCCACAGAAATTTAGCTAGTAGTTCTGATGCCCTCTGTCTGAAAAAGGGTGACTGTTCTAGTTTTTTAAGACAGCCATAATACAAAACCACAGTCTGGGTGGCTGAAGCAACACATTTTATTTTCTCATGGTTCTGGGGGCTAGAAAATCAAGATACTGGTGGGTTTGAGTTTTCCCGAGCCCTGTCCTTACAGATGGCCATCATTTTGTGTGTCTTGAAACTGTCATTTCTTTTTGCATGTTCCTCCCTGTTGTCTGTTTTCAAGTTTCTGCTTCTTATGACACCAATCAGATTGGATTAGGGTTCCTAATAATCGTATTTTTACTTAATTGCTTGTTTAAGTTGTCTTATCTTAACCTATGGTTTTATTGTAAATATGGTTTTATTGTAAAGTAATGGGAGTTAAAGCTTCTGCATATGACATATAACAGAACACAACTCAGCCTATATCAATGAGACTGGAGAAGTTTTTGTGGCTTGTATATGCTTTGCTTTATGCTGGTATTTTCCTCATTTGGTGATTCACTCAATGAAGGTCTTCATTCTTAAGGATCTTTATTCTTCATTCCTGCGAAAACTGTCCAAAATATGATGCTAAAAATTCCTTCTACTCTATGATTAAAATAACAACTAAGCTTTATGAGTTAACATATACAACTATATTTGCTGTGAAATAGGGGACAGAACATTAACCAAAAAGAATTAAATTGTATTTATGAAACTGCAGACACCAGAAAATCAAACCTTGTAGGGATTTTCATGTATTTTTCCATGAGCTCTGAAATCATATTACAACTGGAGTCATCCAAGTCACCTACTTGTAAAGTAGACTTTGGTCCTTCCCCACCTATATTATCTTCATTGTCATTCAAGTCTACCTGACATTTTCTTATTGTTGTGCATTTATTGAGTGCCAGTGGGATGCTACATTTAAGGAAACTGCTAAAAGTTGGTAAGCAGTGCTTGAATATAAATCTCCAACCCAGAGCTGCTAGAAATTATGTTTATGATTCAATAAACGAGGTTTTTTGACTATTGCCCAAACTGTGCCCCAGCATGACCTGGGTGGACTAATCCTGCTAGGGGTACTATTTTTGGATGTCATAAATCTAAGCTTCTGGCTATTTCTAGTCATTAAACATCCCATGGAACTTTTCATAACACTAAGGGTTTTTAATCCCCAGCTTCTGGCCATATTCCAACTGGACTAGTTATGTTCTGCTTACTGTACCTAAATTCTCATGTAGACGTATGAGAGCCTCATATCATCTTCCCCATTAAATTGTAATCTAAAGAGTGTGCTGTTTAGTTTTTAACATGACAGAATGCAAGTGCTATATAATTCTATAAATTATATTCTTAATCAAACTCAATCCTGCCATTCTTTAGGGCCTTTGAACTAATTTGCGTGCTAAAATGCAGTCAATAAGTGCTAAATGTTATGTTGTCTTAAATCACAGGGAGTTGAACCCAGGAGTTCACCAGAAGAGTCTCTTTTCTAACAACAGGAAAATAGAACCTCTTTGCCTGAATTTCATTATGGTTCACTTGGTTGTTTGGGAATTTGGTTTCAACTCAGAAACACACAAATGTTACAGACAACTTGAATGCATTAGGCTCTTTTGATTATATGGGAAGTTAAGAAGAATGAAAGGCTGGTCTTCCAATTCACCATACCCACATAAGTGAAGTTTCCAGTTTATAGCTGTAAAGAGAAAAGAATACCAATTTTTCAAAGATCTCATCACCTAACATTCAAAGGATAAACAAAATTATCTCATTGAGGAGTTCCTAAAACCTAAAAGGGCTTTAAATGAGCCAAGGGTACAAGCTGCTCTCTCCAGAGGAGGGTGTAGCCAGCATTTAGTGCCAAGGTCAAGGATCTGGATGGAGAATCAGAAACAATGGCATGAGATGAGGGCACAGTGGAGGGCCCTGTAATGGAGACTGCTAGCTTTTGCCAGTCCCAGCTTCACAAATATAAAGGACTCTACTTGCCTCCGTGAAACAGTCATGGGAGGTGCAAGAGTTTGAGAGGAAGGCTTGTGTTCATTACTATTCAAGTTGCTGACATCTCTTGAGCAATGTGGACAAATAATAGATAACTGATCTTTTCTATTTAGGGCATAGGGAATGTTCTTTAAAAACACCTAGACTCATTCAGTGATTCTGAGTCTTATCCATATGACTTTAGGATGCTCATGTGTCTGGCAGGCTGTCCTAGGTGAGCTGCATCTGTTTCTCAGCATGATGGAGTGGCCAAATATGTGGAAAGGTATTGCCACCACTAAATGAAATCATGTCTCTTTGCAACACCTTCTTACCTCTTACATGAAGAACACAGAACTTCTGTATATATCCAGCCTGCCTTCTATCACCACATAAAGAGCCCTGATTCTCTTATTCCCTGTAATGGGACAAAAGGAAACAGAAATTCTGGAGCTTTGAAATTCAGTTTATTTACAAATGTCTTCTCTCCCTACTTAATTTTGATTTATTACTATCAAAATAAGATTCCTTCATGACTGACCAGAACTTCAAATGGAATAGACCTCCAAATATTGATTGAATGGATTTCCCTCTGGTCAGTACGACAGTAAATAATCTGTATTACCAAATTCAGACATGAGAGATTTGATCTAAAGAAAGATAGCTCAGGAAAATAGAGATACAAAGCTTTAAAGAGCCAGCATATATTTAGTACTTTACTGTACATTTAATTCCAAGAATTTTCACCCTTTCTCAAAAAAAATATAACAAACTGGAAAACTATGAAAATGTATTTGGTGAGAACTTAAGAGTTATATTCTCATTTAAGCTGTTTCCACTTTTTCTCCTCTTCAGATTTTGAAGCACTGTCTTTAAAACTGTTACATACCCAGAAGGGTTGGCAGAATTAGGATTGGAATAAAATAGGATATGATTTGTAAAATCATCTTCATATATTTGAATAAGGTATGCTTCTCCCTCTCAAACTTACTCTGTAAAATGGCTCTTATAGCAGTTGTTAACACCATAGTGTGAATATGAGGCAATGTGCTATCTCTCTCAGTAATATTTGCATTTTGGATCTCATTTCTAATTGTGGAGTGAAATAATCTGTTCCAGATAAAAGAGTTTTAGTTTAAGCCCAGAAATTATTTTTGAGCTCTACTTGATCACCTTTTTTTTTTTTTTTTTTTTGTAGCTTGAAGGAAAGATTCAGAAAGTAGCTTTTCTTGAGAGAATATTATCTTACTGCCAATTCTGCTTTACAAAACTACATTGTTTTACATTATGTATGTTAATCAATGCACTTGGAGACTGTAGGAAGCTGGAAGAACTTTAAAGTTTATCTAATCCAATCCCCTCATCCAGAGATTTTAAAATAATAAACCTACAGCTGTCTTTAAACTAATCTTTGATACAAACAACTCACTGTTCCACAATGGTCTTTTTCCAGATGAATCTCCATCAGTAACTTGATTAGTAACTGTTTCTAGTATATATGCCTTTATATCTACGCCTATTTGCACAAGCCCAGAGATAACAATCCTTGAGGTGATGCTATGGAACCACCCACAAGGATTATGTGCTGGGAGTTGTTCCCTTCATTTTGGTGATAGATGTGCTTTAAGCAATACATGGTCTCTAATAGTATTTCCCTGAAGACCAATAGCAAACATGTGTGAAACTGCAGGATGGGGTCAAGGATGAAACCATGGCCCTTGAACGAGAGAAGTTGATAGGACCACATGGGGAAAAAACACTTATCCAAGCTTCATTATCACAATATCCTGACCATGGAACTAAACAGTCACAGATACATATAAATAGGCACACACCCATTTCAATATGCAGTCACTTAACCATCGTTGGTTCACTTTTCAATAAATGAATTTTAACTCATTATCAAGTTGGCGAGCGTTTATTCAAGTCATCAGATATACTAAGAATTCTCCCTTTATGTTACTAAAGATTGTGTTGAGCTGTTGGCTGATGATAACAATGAGCAACTAAAGAGTAGGGTGGAATTTATTCATATTATTAATAACAGATTTCACATAGGCCCTGGCATCATCTAGAAGGCTTAACAGTCCAAAGTTAGAGATCACGAGTTACCCATGACATGATGGAATCTGGTTTTTAATGAGTATATTTCATCTTAACTCATGTTGTCATGTGGAGCCGTGATGTCACCTAAATGTAGTTAAGTCATAAAAGGTGCCATATTCTCCTAATAAAATATTATTAACATTTTACTAGGCTCCTGTATCCTGTAATAAGAAGCAAAAAGAGAATCCAAATATCTACATTTCTCTTTTTCTAAGATAAAAATGAACTTAGCATAGTTTCAAGAAAAGAGACAGTTTGTATGATTATGTAAGTAAAGCAATGTTGCTCAGGATTTAGAGTGAATAAATTCAGAAAAGAAAATGCATACAATATATAAATGTCTGAATCTTAAGGAACCTAAGATTTATCTGTTTTTTTTTAATGTTAACCACACGTGTTGAGTCAGAATATATCTTGAGGAAGTACATATAAGACCATCCCCAATTCCAAAGAACACTGAAGTTTCAGTCTGGTTGTTGTCGGTTTTAATTCAAATACATCTGCCTCAGAGAGAAAAATTAAACAATATAGCACATAACAAGAAGGAAGATGCCAGTAGTTTGCCAGAGGGCTAAAAACTCACAGCCAGTTCATGAGACCTAACTAAGCAAACGTGTATCATTTCATGGAACTAAGATAGTTTCAAGAACTTCATGCACAATAAGTTTCAAGACGGAGGAAAAAATCACACAGATATACAATGCAGAAAATTTGCTAGAAGGAATCTGATGGCAACTAACCATTGTGGAGAACAATTCCATATTCTAGAAAATCCACTATACATTAAATCACTGGTAGTAGGAGGCATCATATGTAGGATTTTTCACATCTTGGTTGATATTGTCGCCATCTTCTTTCACTTTTATTCCAAATGCACCAAGAGCCCAAAGTTGGTGATTGCTTGGTACTTAGTGTCCTGAGTCTAGAAATAGAGTGAGTCATATAGTAATCTTAGAAATAAAGAACTAATCTATTTGTGCTAAATCTAGTTAATAGTTGATAAATCCTTCCTCAGTGTAACCTGGGGGAAAAGATAGAAGTCCAATAAGTATGAAAAAGATAGGCTATGGAAACAAAACAGTTTTTGATGACTCTTGGAATTCATTTCCATCAAATCAACTTCATTTATAACTAGTTGACATAAGATTATTCTCCAGATCTGACAACTATGCAAACTATATGTTAGTCAATTTGTTTGCTGTGCCCAAATTTAGCTGAACTAGTCCTTTTCACAGTTCTCTATAAAGGAAGAAGCATCAGGCTGCTTTGTGCATAAGGGAATCCACCAGTTCAACTGACAATGAAGACCATTAGCCAAAAAGGAACCAATAAGTTTATTTCTCCTGAATTTGTTATTGGCAATACAGTCAGGCAGTGCCATTGCTAGTGCTGGTGGGATATGAATGTAGTTGGGACAGTGACCTCAAAGAACTAAGCTGGAAACCTTCTCAAATAAAAATCTGCCCAACTTTGGGGCAAAGGTTTCCTAAAATCAAAATGCTCCAAGCCTCCAGTATTCAATTCCAAAAATTTTATTTTATAAAATTTATAAATTTTGTTGAGGGCAAACGGGAGCACAGGGGACTGAGGTTATGGTGCACTGGAAAAAGGTGATATGGTGATGGGGAATACATGGGGATTACAATTGATGTCAAATATATATAAGTAAAAAAGTTATAAATTTTATGTTATAAAAAAACATTCAGGGCCTCCCTGGTGGCGCAGTGGGTTAAGCAACACACTATGAAGCAAACCACAGCCACTGCAGCACAAGTTCAGTCCCTGCTGCCGGCCAGGGAGGGGACCCACATGGCGCGGCAGACCTCTCCTGCTGTGCCCGCTGCTCCCCTCAGCAGTGCATTTCTGTTGATCTGCCTGTTCTGCTCCCTGCTCTCTGTGGTGAATCCTCTCACCCCCCACACCTCTGACCTGTACCCCAGTGCTTGTATGCATAAATAAATAAATCTTAAAAAAAAAAATTCAGGTAATGAAATGATGAAAGTCTTACATGTGGAAAGATAAACAGTTTTGAAATTTGGGACAAATTAAATTTTAAAATCTAAATGCATCAATTTCTTTAAGAAAAACACATGAATGGATACCTCTGTTGAGCACAGTATAATAATGGAGGTGTGATCACACCAAAGAGAACTAATATCTAATAACACATATTTGGGATTTTAGTTTATATAAAAACTATCTGTTAGTACACTTCATCCTGCATCATAGTTTATTGGACTATGAAAACTTCAGTGTCAAAACTACTAGCCAAGAAGTCTGAACTAGAAACACTAGTAGATCCTCTGGTTAAATTGGAGATAGTTGCAATGCCATTGAAATGACCTGCATGTGATTTTGCTTAAGTGCGTAAGAAACATACCAAACATCTGCAAAGGTGCCAAATTTTCCAAAACTACAGAGAAAATTTTTAAGGATAGAACTAGAAAACTCTTCTTTAAACTAGAAGCAGCCATGCAAGTAATTACATGCCCACTTGTTCAGGGTGATAAATTACACTTGCTCATGTTTTTATATTTTTCCCATGACTTACGAGAAGATCATAGGTAATCTGTTTCTTTCCATTGATACTAGTAAAGTTGCATCCAGACTCCAAATGTCAGTGTGGAATAAAACAACATTGTGATCTTGAGTCAGAACAGGTGGTGAGAGAATGAAACAGCTAATATGTTAGACTGAAAAATAGGGGGGGGTAAAGGCTGGTGTAGAGAATCATTGACGACCAGTTCACGCCACTGATAGTGCAGCTGTGCAAAATAAAACTCAACTCTGATCAGAATTGCAATTGACAACCTGAAGATAAATGGAGGACCAAGAGACAGACAACTCCTTGAGAAAGCTTGGCACTCATAAGTTTAGCCATAGCACTGCAGAAGGAAAATAGAAGGCAGATTAAGGAGAAAAGTAGCTGAGGAGTGATAAGAAAAGGGACTGTAAGTATCAAGTCCATCACATAAACTTCAAGACATGTGGTGGCCATAAAGCTGTCTCTGCTGGTTCAGAAATGGTTTTCTGGGAATAAGTCAAGGTCTCTATCATCTTCATCATGAACAGAACTTTCTCCCATAACCACACAGCTTGCATGGCACTTACCTTTTCACCACTGCCCAGGAAAATTGTAATTTCCTTCAGAACCTCACTCTAAACCAACCATCCCCACCCAAATGTCCTCTATGGCAATGTGTTCTTCCACAGTAACAATGGCCCTATCAACCTTCCAAGCCAAGGATCATTTCTGAAAATGTACCAAATATGAATTGTGTTGATATTCCTCTCACAACTCACCATTGTTTTGGAGGGGAGAGTCTGCCATTGCTGGGTTCTCTACCTTAACTTTGACTTCATCCAGACTTAGATGGATGACTAAGACATTCAATCCACTATACCTATTTTTTTCAATTGTTACTACAATGACTTCCACAGAGTTAATTTTTGCCTTTTAGAATCTTAACACTTAAAAAGTTATTTGTAAACATCTAGTCCAACTTTCCTCTCTTGTAGGAAATCCTTCCAAATCCATTTTGATCAGCCCCAATCTTAGAGCCAACTGTGGGAAAAGTCTTGGTAAAATGTTCTTTTATAATATTGATTCATTAATATTTCTACTTGTCACACTTCCATCTATTGGAGGAACACACATAGTATCTCTTTATGGTAGATGAGCATCACTTCCTTAATTAACATTCACTCTCTCAGGTGTCATTGTCTTGGTTCTTTCTCTCATTTAAGTTACAAGAATTTTTCATCATATCCACCACCCTAGCTATCTTTTTCTGGAAATTCTTCAATGTACTCAAGTTCTTCTTCAAATGCCATACCTAAATACAATATCTGTGTATATTCCAAGTAATACTGAGGACTAGGAGATTATAACTTCCCAGGAAATAGATATATTTTCCTATCTATACTACCTAAGTTCTTGCTAGCTTTTTAACATTATATTCTCAGTTCATGATGACTCTTTCATCAACTACTAAAACTCCCAACTCTTTTTGCTATTATACATAATCATTACCTATTATTTTCTATCTTCTAAAGATAATCATATGGATGAAGGATTATTATGACTTATTGTTTTAGTATAATCCAAATATACAATGCCAAATCAATAGATAAACTCATGCTGAACCCAAAATTTAATTAATGATAGTCATCCTTTACCAAAGATCTGGATATCATGGATTCAGGTTATACCATCTCACCAGGGCAAAATAATTCAGGGGTATGGGGAGAGGTAGAACAGCTTGAACATTATGGAGATGGTAAGAATTTATCTGACAATTGTCAAGAGTGTCATTTGGAGAGAATATACTCCACAAAGATTACTAGGAAATAAGTTTGGAAAGATAAAGTTGAATAATATTACAGGCATTTTTTAAAACTAGATATTTTTTCTTTATTTGGTTGACAATGGGTGGAAACATAGGGTTTGAGCAGATTAGTGATGCAGAAAATAGACTGCTAATATACATATAACATATATATACTATTTTTTTAAACTCTTGCAAATATCATCTCACTTATTCAAAACCTACCCTACAAATAATGGTCCATAGTGCCAGGGAAGATGGAGTCAGAGCAGGTACAAGAGGCACCCAGGGCCAGGGAAGGCCTTCTGAGATATTGTGTCATTCAGTGAAGGGATAACAAAGATTAACTAGAATTGTGGTGGCTAGAATAAAGAAAAGGAAAGCCAGGATGCAATTGACAGTAAAGAAGTAGCTGGATTTGGTAGCTGATTGGATGTGGAAAGTAATAAAGTAAAATAATCATTACCCTACAATCAGACTTTTAATAACTAGAAGAATTGTAGTTTTCTTACTAACATCAGGGCAAAAATAACAACAGAAGCAGGGGTATGTTTTCATGGTGTTGAAAATGATAGGTTGTTTTTAAATACATTAATATAATGTGTCTCTGGGACATCTAGACAAAAAGTTTCTAGAGCAGAGAGCTATGAATGTGTGGTTTGTGGTAGTCATACTGACACAGAAGTATTGAAGATGTGGTACTTCTAGATGAAGTTATAGAAATGAATGAGAAATCCAAAGAATGAATGGAAAAAAAAAAGCAGAAAGATTTCAAAGCAACTGGCAAAAGAAGAGCATCATCAGCAAGATAGGAAGTGAATGGATTTTGAGTTGTCACCAAAGACAATAAAAGGAAGAAGATGGGGCATATGTGTGAGCAAAAAGGAGGGTTTGATGCTACAGAGTCTGGAATGATAGAGCTCCTGTGATATACCCACGTATGGTACATATAACCACATTGACACAAATTTTCCAGAAAGAGAGATCCCACAATTTCTGCCTATGATTAGAACGGTCTCTGGAATCTACAAGTTCAAAGCTGCAGAGACTTCCAGTCACCATAACAATGAAGATCTTAGATTGTACAGACTGCTTTTGACAACAAGAATGCCTGAGACTCTTCAGGAATAACAGCTTCAACTAGTATATGTGGTAGCTGATGTGAATGGCGTAAAAGGAAAAATGCAAGTCATAAAGGAGTGATGAGTGAGAAAGAATGTAGTGCATGAGAATAACTAACCTGATGGACTTTTTTACTCTGAGGGAGAGCGGAAGGAAGCAAGGAGTGCAGGTTGAGAAAAGTGATCTGTTTGCATCTCGAGGGGATGAAAAAAAATGTAAAAAGAGAGAAGCCAATGGAAACTGGAATCATTCATGAAATTATGGTATCCCTACATGAAAGAGAAAGATCTGTGGCACATGAAGGATATGTAGGTTAAAAGCCCACTTAAAGGTGCATGGCAAGGAAAATACTAAACTAGAATCCAAAGCCCATTTTAGTTCTCCTTCTGCCCCCAATCCACAATGCAAGCCTAGGCAAGTGCTCTTCTCTCTGAACCTCAATAATAGGAGAGAAGGCCTAGACCCTTTCTAACTCAAAACTGATCAGGATCCAATAGAACATAGAGATGTGATGGGCTAGAGAAGGATAATTAGAAAGGAAGAACTGGGTAACCACATGTTCTCAAGATATTGGGCAGCAATATAACCCCATGATGGTGAGGGTGAGGATGAGGATGTCATTTGGGATATTAAAACAGAATGATCATCAGTTGAGGAATTACCTGAATACAGAGAGATCAGGAGAACTGAGCCAGGGGCAAAAACCTTTGCAGCAAGCCAGTTCTGTATTCTGGATGGGCCACTTTTAAGTTCAGAGACCTTGTATAAAGAAGTTCATCTGTCTAAACCTCTTCATCTGTAAAATGATGATTAAGTTGTGCTTGTGACTGGTATCAGAAAATAAAGGATTTTTTTAAAGAAATAAAGAATATACAGCACTTGTTATTGTCAGGTATATAAGTCAAACAGATTCACTGTACTTGAAATAAATAAATAGGAGAAACAGTTGAGGGTAAATAGTACAATTCATAGTGACATTCGGCCATTAAGTGTTTCCTAATTTTCCCACATGTTGTCATGCTGAAGGGAGAGTAGATAAGGCAAATAATAAAAAGGGTTCATGGTGTGGTTGAAACAGAGGAGGAAATTAAAGTGTTTCTAGAGGTCAGGCAGGTGCTTGACTTAAGAACTCATTGACTGGCAAAAAAAAAAAGGGCGGGGGAGACATTTGCCTGAGAGAAGAATGGGAAATTCAGGATTTGATGGGTCAAAGGCCTGGGAGTGTGGTGTTCAAAAGGATTGGGTAACACTTTAGAAGTTGTGGTCAGAGTGTGGTTAGGGAAAGAAACACTAATCACAAAGAATTGAATGGAGCCATTCAACAAAGTGTAAATAAAGAGCAAGATGCAGATAAAATTTCTAGAATGGTAGGTT
The DNA here is from genome assembly GCA_019455555.1 of Galemys pyrenaicus. Lineage (NCBI taxonomy): Eukaryota > Metazoa > Chordata > Mammalia > Eulipotyphla > Talpidae > Galemys > Galemys pyrenaicus. The sequence goes on along the minus strand of JAGFMF010011581.1, from coordinate 635,004 downwards.
TTTTAAAATGTGTTTTCTGGCAAATTCATTTTTTTTATATAATTTTTTTACACTTTTTGACTGTTTTTACCATTTTATGTATGATTAGCAAAATTAAAATGTGGAATAAAGATAAAACAGTCAGGGGTACTGGAAGGGAAGAGATTCAGAAGATGGATCAGCGCTTGAGTTCTCCTCTTGAAGAGAAGGGAAAGACTCAGTTTCTGGAGATACCAAGGCCAAGAGACCCCACTGGTTGCTGGTGATGGGCATGTAATGTCTTCTTCATAAATCTGAAGAGGCAGCCACAAATACTGTTAGTCTGATAACAACATAGTCATATAACTGAGGCTAGTGAAAACCAGCCTCTAAACTCATGAACAAGTCCCTCAATTATCATAGCTTACAGAAAACTTTAATTCAAGTGACAGTCACCCTTCAACACTGTCTTCTTTAGTCCCCACCATAACCCTATCAAAACGGGACTGTGATTATGTACATTTCATAGTTGAACTGAAGCGCAGAGATGTGACATCACTTGCCTGAAGTCACTGAGCAAGGCAATGGCAGAGCCAATATTAATTCCTCAGCACATGAATTTAGCTGACATGTTACAGAAAACTTTCAAAACAGAACAAAATTCTTAGTGAATAGTTATGTTTTTCATTCAAAGGAAAACACATGAATCATAATTTTTTCTCTTAATATTTCATTGTGTGCAATTCTACAACCCATTCTTCACTGAATCTAATTTCTGATATTCATTTGTAGTTATAGAATCTTCTCTGGAAGGGTATATTTGGGCATTCAAGGTAGAAACATTCATAAGATAATGTTGAATGCAGTTGTATAAAATCTCCATTTTTTTAAGATAACGCACAGAAAAACTTAGGAATAAAGCCCTAAAAATGTAATTGTAGCTTGGTAACACTATTAAATATGTATACTGTGGTCTTTTTGACAATTGTATTAATCCCTTTACAAAGCCTTCAGAAGTTCCATCACAGAAGCATGGATGCTGTTTTGATCTATTTATTACTCTTAAGTGTTCAGAGAACTGTCCCTATTTTCTAATTAACACTTTTAAAGATAAAAAGCCATGTATTAAATCAATCTGAATGATGGTTGTTTGTGAATCCCACAAGATAAGGCAATTTGCATGTTCACTTTGTACTTACAAACTAAATCTGCACATCTCCAAAGCAGTCCCTTATAATGTAAACCTTTTGTGAGTGTTTGTAATTTGAAAGAAAGTTTGGCCTACGACAGAAGTAGTGCCAGTCATCTAAAGGGCTTCGTTACCAAACACAATACAAAGATACTGGGTTGTTATTTCATATTGTTTGCAATGGAATTTGAAGAGAAGATTTTTAAGCATCCAGGATTACAGATTATTACCTTTTTATGAGGAACTAACACAACTCATTTCCCCCAACAGTTATCTGCTTTCAAAAGTAGCCAGTTGCCACTCATTTGGGGTAAAAGTCCTTTGATATGAATTAAATTGTTGGCTGATGAAATGCACCTTTTCTCGATCTGTTTGAGTTTCAGCTGATGCTGTAGCACACGTCGTGATGTGAATTCCAGCGTTAGTGCTAAATCACAGTGGTGATTTATTATTGGATTTTCAGTACTGATGAGTCAGCACTCTAAGATGTTTACCAAATTAGACTTTCAAACACAATGGCGCTGCTCTCATTAAACAGAAACCTTTGTTGACCATGCAGGCTATTATTTCCACATGGTTATGGTGTGGTGTGTTCACACTTAGGGCGCTCCTCAGATAGGGTTTCTTGGTTTTTGCAGGATCTGTCCTCTTTGGACTTTATGTGCTCAATCAACTTTGAAACCTTGTGTAAAAGCCCCAGTCTTCAAAATTCAAAAAAGATCTTTTATCTTTTATAAACAGTTCAACCTGTGTTATCCCTTTGCCAAATAAGTCAAGAAAGCAGAAATATTATGTTGGCTAGTGAAAATGTATCAGATTTTTCTTTTTTTCCCTAAGGAAAATAAAAACCAATGCCTTACATCAATCTACCTCTTGTGGATGGCTCTGTGAAAGGTAAGACCCGAAAAAAGCTGTTGGGGCTCTGGATGAGATGGTGAGACTCTTATGTTGACTGTTCCTGGGAACAAGCAGAAGATTTTTCATGTTTTCTATTCAGCAAGTAGGTATTGACTGTCCACACATGCCAGCCACTGTTACACTGCGTTAGGTGCAGCAAATGCAAATGTCAACACAAAATCCTTGTCTTCATGGAGCATACTTTCAGAAAAGAAGACAGAAAATAGCACAAGAAAATGTACAAATCAGGTCAGATTATCATTTCTGTGGCTGCTAGGTATGGCCACAAAACAGAAGTGCTTCAAAAAAGCAAGTGAACTAAGATGTGCACCTCTCAAAACCAATTTTGAGATTATTTAATAAGAAGTAGCTTCTGTTAAACACATCTTTAAAATAGCAACTGCTTCTGCAGGACCCAAGTACAGTTTTTATATTTTAATTTCAACCTAATCATCACAGCACTTCTCAGGACTTTATATTCTGAATCTAATTTGAACTGATCCAGGCTGCATCATTGCTGGCTATTCTAAGCATGTTTAGTTGTGGTCCTGTTCATAGAAAGAGCAACTCGATCATCTTCCTGAGGCCTCATCTAAAACTAGATTAGATGATTTTTTAAAATCATGCATTTCTTTTATTCTAACATGATTATAGTGAAACTAAGTATGGACAAATACAATATATCAGCAACTTGTATCCTAAAGCAATGCATCTCATTGCTTGGCTTTTGTTCCCACAACAAAACACATGGCAAATGATGTTCATATGTGGGACACAGACTTACAGAGGTATAAAGATTTATACAATTCCCAAGACACTAACTAACTATACCTCCACCTCTTTCTCAGTCACTCAGGAATGCAAATGGGAAATCAGTGAGTGCCAGTGAAATTACGATAGGAATAACCTTGAATCCTCTGCTCTAATTTAGTTTTAAGTAACTCAGTTGAAAACAATTATTAATCACCAATTACTTGCGAACCACCTCCCAAAGAATCACAACCAGCGTGCGTGCCACAACCGTGCATTTAGAGCCACTGACCCAGATAGACTAAATTCTTCTAAAGTTAGATAATCATATGTGCTCTGAATTTTTACAATTTCATTATGTAGCTAAATGCCAATAACCAAAGCCAATCGGTGCCATAATTCAAACACTTCATTTGCTTTATTACTATGGGTCTCTCCTATTTGGCTTCCTTCCTCTCGTCCATATGAAAGATTTGATGGTGGAGAGGTTGGGGTGACTGGTCAGCTCTCCGTCAAGCAGGTACTTCCTCTCCCTGCAGTGCATGTGTCTTTTAGCCGCCGCTAGCAAGGTGCTGAGGTGTGGAAGTGGTTACCTCAGGTCGACTCTTGATACAGCCAAGCTGGGAGCAGTCACTTCAATGGAAAGCTCTGAGGTCCCTTGCCAGCAACTCTGGTCCACAGATGTGTCAGGACGCAGCCCTGCCCTTTCCTGCTTGCAGCGGTGGGATTTGCGAATCATCAGCCTCAGAGCTGTAACTGACTTTAAGATGGACTTCAACACAAGGTAGGAAACTTGTGGGCTTCAGAAAAAGATGTTTTAACGTCCGATACATTCAAAACCTTTTTTTTTTTTTTTTAAGAGTCCCTTTGTTTGTGACTCTTTCACTTGTTTTGGGTAAATGTGGTTTTACATACCCTAAGTTTAGCCATAAATCCTTCTGAAAATGCAAACTGAAAGCACACTTTCCTTCTCATTAAATTCCATTATACCAAAAGAAAGATCTAAGTATAACTGTAACAGGATCTAAGCAGAGCTGTAAACCAGGAGTACAGGACTGCCTTGTAAACAGTACAAATGAGAACACTAGGGAAGGTCTGTCTCTCCATTCTGACTCGATAAGCAATGGCTGTGTGAAGTCAAATCTATATATAAGGTTACGTGCTTAAACCCCAATAACATGACTGTGGAGCCTTGTTGGAATTTCTTCTTTAATTATTGTTAGACAGGAAACATGTTCAACAGAAAATGAAATCATTAAATATGATGTTTATAGAATAATGCGACTGCTTTTTAATCAGCAGCATTGTTGGAGCTTTATTTTCCACATTTTCGTTAGTGAAAACTTTGTAGAATTTAGGACATCCAAACATGTTGAAAGAAAAGAAAAAAGAGTCCTGGCTTAAAGGCCAATTCAAGGGGAATAGAAGCATGAGACCAAAACAAAAAAGAAGAAGAAGAAGAAAATGTTAAAAAAGAGTGGATGAAACATCGAAAGGAAGGAAGCAAAAGCTGAGTAAAAAGAGAAAGAGAAAAGGAAGGAAGAAAAAGGTGGAGGGTGGGACACTAAAGAGACGGAGAGAATAAAATATGGAAGTTAAGAACATTGACAGTGCAGTTACTTCAACACACTGAACTTTCAGGATGGATCAGCAAAAAGTTAGAAAGCTCAGGTGTTTCTGTAATTGTGATACATTGGGAAAATTCACACTGTTAAATGAGCCTCCAATTCTCACTTCTACCTGTGTGATACAGAAACACACTGTTAGTATGCTGGGTTATAATCAAAAAGATGCCAAAATAAGGGCACAAGGAGGGAAGGCTTGTGAGGGCCTTTTGTCTTGCGCTCCTCTGCTATTGAATCATAGAATCTGTACATTCATATGCCATTCATAAGAGCGCATTTATTGCATATTTTGATTGAATCGTTTTAAGAACACACCACTATTTTGATGAGAAAATGAATTTTAAAACATGGTAAAGACTCAGTGTTCCTTTTTTTCAGGATGAAATCGCTTACAGGTTAAATATTCAAATCCTGCTCATGATCCTAAGAATTAAAAGTCAGCAAAATGCTGGGATAATGATGCAGAAGTAGAAAAGGGAAAGCATGTGTGAGAAGGGAGGATGCAAGAACTGTCTAGTATGCAACAGAAGACACAAAGCCAGATGAAATTTGCTGTTGCTTTTACCCTGTCGTTGCAAAATAACAAACCTAACAGCCGTGTTTTACATTAACTGTATTATACAAGCCTCTGCTTCATGAAATTACTATTTACAAAAGGACTTGCCATATCTGAATGTCTGTGAGAGAAAATCATCCTATTAATTACAAACTTATTTTGTACTGAAAATCTTTGGTTCCACTGTAAATGTTTTTGTTAATGGAGACAACATTGGAGAACTTTTTCATCTTCATAATATTAGTTTATATTGACCACATGGTTAGAAATTAAGATTTCTCAGATCTTTGTCTAACGCATATACATGTTTCTCTTTCTACAAGTATAAATAATTTATTCTTTCAGATCACCATTCATCAATTTCAGAGAAAATATAGAAAATATATGTATTATGGATTTGCTTGTCTGCACTCTATTATAGAGCAATCCTTGCCCACATTTAAAGATTTAGTTAAAGAGAATTTAAATATAAACAGATTCATATGCACGTGCATACATAATGGAAGAAAGGAAAAAGGAGGAAATGTCGTGAGGTTTCTTTTCTATTTTTTTCTACAAATCCCCACTTCTTACACATGTGTAGTATCTGGGTAATCTTTCTAAGCAGACATATGTTCTTTTTTCTTATCTAACAGCCAACTAAGAATAAATAATAATATATTTATAATACTGGTGAATTTTTCCTAGGTGTTTATTCCTTTTTAACTACAAAGTTACTATAGTAGCAAAATGTTGGCTGATCACACTGTCCAGAAGCAGTGAAGTCTAAATGCTCAAAGGAAGTATAAATTTAGGAGAAAGGTGGAGGCTGATATATGAAGAGTACTTGATCCAGACATCAAGGGTGGCAGGGAGGGCGAAAGGGAAGTGATGGTGCACTTCTTTTAACCTGATTTGTTAATGCATCTTTGCGCAGTTTACTCACTTCTAACATTAAATTGCACTCGTAAATTCTCTGAGGGCTAAGTAATGTCATTACTCTTTTGTGGTACATTATTGTCATGTATAAACACCAGTTTGGCTAAAGATTCCCCATTACTCCTTCATTAAATAACAACAAACTGTGAAGGCTAACTGTGCATCAGTACTTCCCTTTGCTCGTGAAAAATAATCAGTCTTTCTTTTTGATTTCGAAGCACCCAGACCAATATCATTCACATCTTGTCATCTGACAAAAGGAAATAAAGATGGCGGGAGTGGTAATCCAGCTTGCCTGCTTACTCTGGATACCATTTTGATCTGTGCAACTCAGATGCTAGTCATCATCAGTTCGGGTCCCCATAGTATATCAGTCTCTTTAAGTCTAGCTCTTTGACAAATCTGCTTTGCAAATTAGCCAAGTCTCCACATCATTTTATGGAAGATATTTGCCCTTGCTGAGAAAATTGTTAACATCCTCTTCAGTCTCATTTTCTTTTAAGCAAATAACATATCACAACTGGCTCACATCATCAGTATTTTGCTTTGCATGTCAAAGATTACAGAGTTCCCAGTGTATCCTTGAAGGGTGTCCGTGTACCAGCACCCAAAGTCTGTCTCATGAAGAGTTACAAAGTCTGCTACAGATGCTTGTGTCCTGGTCCTGAATCAGTGTCTATCTCTGGAGCAGATTCTGGAGTGGAGGCCATCTCTCTCATCTTTCTCATGAGACAATAAGAATTTACACAGGTCTGATGAAAAATTTTGAGAGTCACTGAGTTGATAAATGTCAAATAAGTGGGGAAAGTAACTGGTTTGCACATTGATTTGTCATCAATGGAGCCATCAGATGGCAACGTGATCATTTTTAGCACAGCACTTCCCTTCCTCTCCTCAAAGGCACCAAACGAAGCGCCCATTTGCTGACTAGAAATTCACAGTTGAGGTCGACTGATGATGCAGTGCAAAGAAGCCTGTTCTGTTCCTCTGCTCACGAGTAAGCCATGCCAATGTTCACCTTTAAATAGCTCCATATTTAATTATGCGATATTTAGAAAAAAAGTTTAGTCACAGTTCACTAATAGCTGTTTCCCACCTCAGAGGATGAGCAAAAAAAAAAAGATTTAACAGCCAGTCACTCTCAAAAAATAAAATCAAAGAATAACTCAATGTCAGCTTGCACTATAAAATAAAGCATTTATTTAAAGGAAAATTATAATAGATTAAACTAATTAGAGCAAAAAACACAGTCAGTTTTTCAGGGTGATATTTTTCTGTTTTACTGTAAAGCCTTAGGAAGTTATGGATTAACTTAAGTAAACAGGAAGAAAAAAAAAACAAAAACAAAACCCTGAACCCAAAGAAGGTACAGTAGCTACTTTCTTGAAAACAAAACAATCTTTTCGTTCCTGCCATTTGTCTGAATTCTTCCTCCCGGCAAGCTGGACAGCTGCACTGGTAGGTTTTTTAGTCATGGGTTGTAAGCCCCACCTGGCTAGATTTGTTTAGCAGACAGCTGGCAGAATTAAATAAAAAGAATGGGACACAAAATGCTTCCCAAAAAAGCTGAGAGAATACTTTTTCGATGTTTTAGCCTTTTGGAGGTTTACGGTTTTTGCTCTTCTTTTTTTCTTGTCTAGATTCACACACTGTGTGACTATATCTCATAGATATTTTCTCTCAATTATAACACCATTGCTGAGGTAAAAACGCAGCATAAATGAAAACATCAAGTAAGCATGTCTTGAATGACTTTTTTTGGTTAGAAATACCAATTTGCAGTTTATAAGTCCCCAAGAATGACATCAGTTTTAAATTAGCATTTTTTTATTTCTACGTTTTCTTTGCTATTTTTTAAAGCCAATAAAATAGATTTTCTTCATCTGGAATGTTCTTTTCTAGCTTAAAGATAAGAAGGAGTCTAAATTGTGGGAATGGCATCCTTCTGCATCTGTTTCTCTCACAAACCTATCAAATATCTAATTTTTGGCATGACTGCTGGCTCCGACAGGGGGATGACATAAACCAGCTTTGTGGTTACATGTTTCACTTTTAATCTCATGGAAATAAAAGTCAGCACTGAAATGTCCCTTTACATGTGACAATTTGGGACTCTTTTCCAAAAGCCCAGGCAGAGGGGCGTTAACCTGGTTAAGCTTAACGCAGAGCATATGCAGAAGTGTCGTGCATTTTTATGCTGAGACTAAGGCAAACCTGCCTCCCTAGAGCTTTGTTCCCTCAGAGGCACTGAGCTGCAAACAATGGGAGCTGCGTGACTCAGTGGCAGCCATTTACCCAAGAATGACTGCAAATGCATCTCAGAATCTAGAGATGAAGTAGCTTACTTAATAACCGTACATCTTCTGTGTGTTTTGTCTCTTTCCATAAATGCAGCAGGACTAGTGGGATATTTCAACCATCATGGGTTGACTACTTAGCATGGGGAGAATCCAGGCTTTTCACTAAACACAGTAAATATAGTAAGGAAGGCTCAAAAAACCAAAATGGTTTGGACATGATCCTGATTGGAGGGACTCCATGAAAATAGATTCCAACTGCTTATAAATGAGCAAGGGGGAGGGGGCGTGCTTGTTTTAAAGACAGCATGGCAGAAAAGCACTAATGCCCATCGTCCTGCTAGCACCTAGGAGATGGCAATGATCTGCCTCTACACCAAATGTGAAACCGCCCAGAACTTCAAATGTGTTTAGATAGCCCACAGAAACATTCTGATTATTAAGGACCAGGCCAGGAAACAAACTCTTTAATTCATTACCTAATTCTTGCTTTCCAGAGCAAAAGCCTGACTTGGCCCCTCTCCACCCAGCCTATACATCTCTCCATGCAATGTAGACTTTATGGAGCCAGGCATGATCTGTTCATTGCAGAGGCCTGATTCTCCCTAAGCACTGATATCAATATCATACATTTCAAATACAAGGGAGGCCTGGGCAGGCTTAATCCCCCTGGGCCCAAGTAAACTGAGCATGGTCTCTAGGGAGGCTCTTGGCATAGAGCAAAAAGACAGTGTTACTGTATATGCTTTCACACAGTTAGCAAAATGGGCCCCATCAAAGACAAAGAAAACAGGCATGGTGAGAAGACAGGAGTGAGGTCACTCCAGGTTTCTGTCTGACCCTTAAAGACAATCCAATCTTGGCTGTCATCTGACAGTGTTCTATTTAGTTTGATAGATACAATTACATCTATCTAGCCAGATAATTACAGTACTGCGCATCTTCCATGTACCGGTGGCTTAGCAGAATTAAAAGCTATAAAATCCTTTTGTGTGTGTGCTATGGGGCTTTCCTTTTCTTCCCTAATACAGATTTCCTTGGACCCTCTCCTCCTACCCAAGAAAAAGGAAAAGAATTCCCTGTAAATTGTAGTTTCTGATTCTGAATTATTTTGTAAACATTTCCTATGAATCCATCAAGTCTGTCTTAGATCAACTTGCATCTCAGCCAACTTCTTTACTAAGAAAATTGATTCTTGTTTACTTCTTTCAGTGAGGAGAATCATGATGAATTTTAATAAGATAACCCCCTACTGTTAGAAAATCTCCCTCCTTTGGCTATGGGAGCTTTGAAATTCGTCAATCAGAAATAAGCTTGGGTTTTTTAAAAATATTTTTTCAGACAAAAATAAAAGATCTCTACAAGCTTCAAGCTCAAGCTTAATAATTGCTCAATAATGCATTCTTGTTTTCATCACCCCAATGAACAGTATGTTATGCTGATACTTTATTAAAAGATCCTTTAATTGCAAATTGACCTTCATTTTTTAACAGAATCGGCCCACCATCAAGCAATATTTTATTTCTAGATATAAATCTCTCACGATTAGAGCATACATAAGCATTTAATTGGGGGTGGTGTAGACTATTTAGTAAAATGAATATTACTGGAAGAAAAAAAATGCCTCATTCTCTAAGGGTTCATTCTACTTGAAATCTGTGAGAGTTTATTATTTGGGTAGAGGTAAACTTATTGATATGGGAATACTAAACTATTGATCCCCTAGATATTATCAAGCTATCATAATATCTTCTATTTAGCAACAGAAAATGTACTACTGATTTATTTGTTGGGTCAAAGATACTATATAATCTTAGGAGGATTTTTCAAATTTATTTCTATAGTTAAAATGATAACATAACAGAAAATTACTAATTTCCTCCACTACCTAGATTTTCAAGTCCGTGATTTTACTATCCATGAAATGTATATTTTCTACGCTTAAGGAACCAAAGAAACCTGCAGACAGTGTATTTGCCCAGGGATCACTTTCCTGGTGGTGAAATGCAACCAGCTTCTTTGTGGAATGGAGTGATCACTGGGTGCCAGTAACACTACGCTACAATGTGTAGAGGGAGAAATGAAGGCTAGCTCATCCGAAGGAAACTACAGGGGAATTTTACATCAGCAGAATGCAATTATCCATGTTGGAACTGTTCCAGGACACCAAAAGCGAATTCTAAAGGTGGGTAAATTGAATCACATTTCTCCTCAATTGCAGGACAAGCAACCACATCTCTGTCAAGACTGGTGCCTGTTCTATTTGCCTTTACTTTGTAAGTACTACTGACCAAATGCTGACCATTGCCATCACTATTACAGGAAAGGAGCATGTGCACCATTTGATCAGAGCAAGGAATACCTGCTGGGCCTACTAACAAGCACCTTAGTTTAGATTCTTCAGCTATCTAAAAAGTGAGAAGGGATACTTTTTGAATCTAAGATAAGATACATTTAGTGACCAGTAGCCCCTTGCCTATTGCTGGAACATGTAATTTATTCTGCTTAATGGAATGTTGGTGAAAATGTACACTTGACTTCTGTAAGAAGCCACTCTGCTCTCTCTCTCTCTCTCTCTCTCTCTCTCTCCCTCACTCTCTCTCTCTCTCTCTCTCTCTCTCTCTCTCTCTCTCCACCCTCCGTGCTCTCTCTCTCTCTCATACACACATACACATTAACACACTTCATCTGAAAGTAAACTATTCATACAGAGATGGGGGACTAAGGAGTTCAAGTAATGGAATCACTGAGTACCTTGCTTGGAAAACAGCTGCCCAGAAAACTCACTGGAGCTACATTAGACTATGAGACTATGCCACAAAAAAGGAAGAAAAAAATAAAAAAGACTATTATTGTGTTAAATAGTTGCTAAAGCAACTAGAGATATCTTGGCTAATGTGATGTCCATGGAAGAAATGACATTCTTTTGAATTCCAGAATTGAGAAAGTTGAAAAGTCAATCCATAAAGCAAAGAAGTGATAATATGCATATTTCATTTATTGCTTCTGAATATAAAATTCTAAGAACTCTAAGAACTCATGTAATTTTTAGGCTTTGACATAGTGTTCTACTTCTAGAATGTATTCTTGAGGACAAATGAAAACTAGTGCCTAAGATTTTTGTTTCTCAAAACGTTATGATAATAAAGATATTATACAGCATTAATATGAACCACACAGAGCTAGCCAGTGAAACTTTGGTTAGAATTTTGTTATAAATACTTTGCAGTCATTAAAAACTATATATGTAGTGAATATTTCAGTTATTGATTTATTCAAAAATTATTTATTGAGCAGCTATTATATTCTAAAATTTATTCTAGATGCTAGAGCTATAACAATTTTTTTAAATATTTCCCGTCCTTATGAAAAATGTATATTTTGGTGGTTAAAGACAAATAATAGACAATAGACAACTAAATCCATATATAAAATAATTGATTCTAGCAACAAGCTGGGAAAATGTTCCTGAAACTCCTCTGAGAGTTTTTAAGTTTTCAAGTGGGAGCCAAATAGACACCACACAGACAGGCACACCAACACACACATACACACCCCACATGCAGTTAGAAAAAATTTGAAGAGAAAAATAGTAAAATTCTGACATATACATATGCTATTTTTCCAATCATGAGCAACTCAAAGTCCATGAAACATATAAATGAGTTACAACACCGATGGATGAACTTGAAATATTCAGTGTATAACACTGATGTGGAGGGATCAATTTACATAGAGTACAAATGTAATTGAGCAGCCAACCAGCAGCCACATCTCAAAATGATTTTATTGTTACAAATAAAGTAAACTTCTGCAAAGTGATTTCAATTATTTAAAAGAAAACACTAGTCCTTTCTTTTCATTTCTTGAAAAGGTAAGAAAGGGCTATGGGTTTGGGTAGTAACCAGTTGTTAGTGCTGATAATGGAAATAAAAAGAATGAAGTAAGTCTAAAATAACCATGGAGTGATAGTTCTCATCCAAGTTAGGACCTGGTGCATGGGGCCATCATGCCCCCACCCTGGAAGTAACACAGTGTAACTTCCTTGTGCTCTAAGGATTACAAAAGTTATCCATCAAGTGAAAAATTAAAGAGTCACTTGTGCTCTGAGGTGAACACTGAAATTTCCCACTATAATTTATTCTGTTTTCAGAGGCAACTTATATGTTATGGTGGGATGGGATCACATGTCAGTTTTTCAAGTGTCAAATGTCTACTGTATCCCATACCGTGAGCAGTGATTATTTCTGGGGAGTCAAAGACTATTTTTGTTTTAATCTTCATACATGTCTGCTTGCTCAAATGTTTTCTAAGGAAAGTATGACTCGCTTTAAAAATTAAATAAAACAAACAAATGCATGCATAAACATACATAAACAGAAAGTTTACCGCTGTCTCTGCTCATTATGATTGTAAATGAGAACTCTAGTCATGACTGAGACCCCCACTTCTGTTCTAATGCCTCTGCACAGGCGGAAGGACCATCAACAGTTTCCTGTTGTCAGACTTAATGATTCCAATAGGCCATCACCTGGCAGGTGAGCTTAGGTAATGCCTTTGGGCTCCATACCGCACCCCTTAAAAACACATAAATCACAAAAACGCAGGCCCCCTGAAAGGGTGGCCCTCTTCACAAAATCCATTCACTTTCACCCATTCACCCATTCATCATTTCTTATTAGAGCCCCGCACCTTCAAATAAACTCTGTGGAGCAGAAAGCATTGCAGAAGCAGCACATTTCTTTAGAAATAAAAAAGAGACTTGTTCTTAACTATCTGAACAAAAAAAATTCTTTGAGCATTATGCACACGGCAGAAGGGTCTGCAGTCCTGGATATATCCCACCAAAACTACGTTGGCAACTGTGGAGAGCTCTGAATCAGAGGGTTGGAAGGAAACTAAGTAAGACATCTAGTCCATCACCCTGCCTCCAGGCAATTTTCCAGGCAGATGGGTATTTATCCTGTTCTTAAAGCTCTCCACTGATCTGAGGAAAAAAGACAAGAGTATTTATATCCATGATGTTTTCTTACCAAATGTGTAATATTTGCCACCTACACCATCTGCAGCAGTTCAGAATGTAGTAAGATTGAAAGTTAAACTCATTGATCTCGGGGAAGATAATTAAATAAAAATATTTTGCATGATATTATTTCCTTCAATGCTTTTGATGAAGAATTTATAAGATGGCATCAGTAGCTTAGGGCAAAGAATAAAGTCTCTGCTTGGCAACTGACAATCGTTTTTTTCAGAAGTCAGATAGGAAAAACTCAGTTGTTAGTCATTGCTTTTATGATGGTTCCTGTACAGGTTGAGAATGAAGTCATAGGTTTACTCTGCCAGGAGATCATTTACTTGTACTTTGTTCCATAGGTTTTAACCACATCTTACCTTCAATTTCCATCCTTAATCACGATGAAGAGATTGTGGATAAATTATCAAAAATTTATGGTGTTAAGTGGGAGAAGAGTGTAGTTATTTTCTCCTCTGTCCCTCCAGTTATGAATACCATCACTTTTCTACCTAAAATAGACCCAATTCTTTATTTAGTGTTTGAATAAAGAAGTGGAATTTGAAGATCTCCTAGCCAGATTTAAAAAGAACTGTCCAAACCCCAATATCTTAATCCTCTTATCCACCTATCCCATTTTTTTCAGATGTGGAACCTTGAGCTCTTTGACATTCAGCAGTTCGCTTTCCTGAAGCTCCATGAGCAGATGTACTTACCAAACTCTAGTGATTTTATTGCCACGTGGCAACTCCAACTTTTTTCTTGAATTGGCATCTGCATAACAAGCCAATATTCAAGTATTTCTCCTGGACATTTGCAGGTAAGAGGTGATATCACCACCACCCAAATAGGGTTCAGAGCTTTCAGACACCACAGTTGGTCTCAGTATCTGTGCAGGAGCATAGTGAGGCCAATGATTATGAAATAATTCTAAGAAGTGCTACTCTACAGACAAGCCTATAGGCAAATCATGGATAACCACCTTTCCAGCATCCAGCCCTTAGTTCCAGATGTTATTAAGTGTCTCCTTAAACTTTTTATAGGATCATTCCTAGAAGTTCTAGTAGCAGTGAGGTTTATTTCTTTAGAAAAATCTCTTTTTCAAAAGCTATTTTCCTTTTGGGAGTAAGTCTGACATTCACAGCTTACCCTAGAGTAAATTCAGCACAGTCATATTGATGAGACAATTTTTTCAAACTGGAGTTAATCAAAAGAGTGCGTTTTATGGGATTTATTCCACTAAATACAGAAAGCTAGTAAAAAATAAAATGGCCAAACTTTGTTTTGAATCTATTTGTATAAAATGATCAAACAAAGCATTGGGAAAACTTTTGAGCACATAAGGAACTTTCCCAGTATACAGAAAGAGAAGTGAATAGTGGCGAATCAACTATACTAGTCCAGTGGAAAGAAATTCATCTTTGTATCTTAAAGACCAGAGTTCTAGTCCTGCCCTCCCACTTGACACTGGTAGAAAGTAGATAAAAATTTCCTCACTTGTAATAGAAGACAGATATAGTTTTAACAGTTCTAAAATAATCAAAGGATATGAGATGCTGGCTATGTGGCAAACTTGGAACTCTCAGTTGGGGAGAAATGAGTGAAACAAGACAAGTGAAGATAGGAGCTAGAGCCTTCAAAATCAATCCATTGAGATAGTATACCCATGGCCAGTCCAACCCAGGATGGATATCTGAAACTTCAAACAAAGGGTGAAACAGCACAGCGTGTTTTCTAAGGGAAAGTCATTCTCAACATCTAACATCGAAATGGTTTATGAAAAACTATATTACAAATAGAATCACTCCAGTCCTCTGTCTGGCAAGACTAGGAAAAGGGGTAGGAGGAAGTCTCAGCTGATGGATGTAAGAGATAAGCTGGAATCTAGTCCCAGAAGGGAACAAAAGGGAACCAAGATCAACAAACTCACCCTGATCAGCACTAGATAAGAAAACAAATCATCTTTGCAGTATGATAGCTGAGGCCTGCCTGCTTCCTACATGCTATTAGCAAATGGCATTATTGAATTTCGGCTGTGTGTATTCTATACTAGGCAATAACCAACATGCCACATTCATCTCTGACTAAACCCTCAGAAGTAGTCATTCCTACCAACTGTGGCCAATGAGCTCGGTGCCTGAATGTACAGTTTGGACGATGCTGCACGCCTTCACCACACTCTTTTTGAGAAAGGGGATGCACATTCAAAGCTCTAATGGGCCCTTTAGTAAAGAAATTTTTCACTAGTTTATTAACCCCATAATTTCCAATGACACCATCTCCCTATCACCCCAACAAATATGCCTAGCTACTTGTTCTTTCAAAAGCATTTACACTTGTCTTTTTGACCTGGTTTCTAAGGGATGAACTCTCAAAGATTCTTAAAAAGACATGTGCATTATAACAGTAAGCATTAAACAAATGTAGAATGTTATTGTTGTGACGAATTCATTTTGGTTGAAATGAAGATATTGTGGTGTTAGAAGCCATTAATAAAATAGAATGATGCTTAAATATGCACAGCATATCTGTCCCAGAAATTATCTTTTGCTGCCAAAATTTTCTAAGCAGAGAAACTTCCAAGCTCCTTCTACAGGCAAATGTGGATTTTCTACTGCTCCTCCACAACAATCAGTAACCATCTATTTCTATTACCTGTCCCAAAGACTTAGGTTCTGAGCAATTGGGTATACACACATACACATACATATGTACATATATGTATGTATATGTTCATGTGTGTTTGTGTATTTCCCTCCTTGGGGTGGAGAAGGGAAAGGTGGTCTCAGGAAAATCTGGATTGAAATGCAAAACCAAAGAAATGTGTAGTTTTCCAAAAACAGGCCAAGGATGAATGGACATACTAGATAGCATTTTTAAATGGTAAATTTTTCCACACTCTAGGCCCACGGTACATTGGGGAGAAGAAACTGCTCTGGCTTATTTTACTTTCCATGTACGCTTAGCTACAGTTACCTCTGAGGGTTGTAGTAAAGGGTGAATGAGACAATGGGATAATGAGTCAACACTATATTCCCTAACATAGTTATACATAGCAGAATTTCAAATAAGAATGTTCTCAAATAGCTTATAGGTATGGGCAGGCAGTAATATCCCTATTTTATGGATGCGTAAACTCAAGGTCAGCTAGAATTTGTTTTTGGACAGCCAAGACTGTGACTTCTGCCTCCAAATCCAAAACACCTTCCCCTGTGTTTTGCAATTGGCCCCTGGACAGCCTGTACCCCATAACTACATCATCACCAACCATGATGTCATATACACCCAGAAACTGACTTTCACGAAGCACTCTGATTAAACCAAGCGGTGGCCTCACATTTGTAAATTCAGTTCTTTTGAGGTCTTGTGATCAGAAAGCATGTGCTATCCAATTTTTCCCACACATGCCACGTCTTAGCTGGCCTATCACTGGGGGCCTGTGCAGTGTGGTCTGTTTGAGGCCAATAATCATATCATCATTGTAATGAATGGCAAATCCTATGTAATTTACACATTAAAGGGAGCCTGAGATGCATGGAAAAACCCAGCCCCCATTTGTCTAATGAAATTAAAGCTCTTAGCCAAATACCAATGCTGAAAAGAGATGTTTGGGAAGGGCTCTCCCGGGCTCTCTCGCCCTGCCTCTGAAGAGGGTGAGTGTTCTTTATTCATGATCCTGCCTCTACCTAAATCACTCCCACAATGGGACCTCTAAACCAAGGGGCCCTGTCTGGGAGCATGATTTACGCATAGCTGAGGCCAGGCGGGGCTTACAAAAGCATTATGACTAGTT
This sequence comes from Galemys pyrenaicus, assembly GCA_019455555.1. Classification (NCBI taxonomy): domain Eukaryota; kingdom Metazoa; phylum Chordata; class Mammalia; order Eulipotyphla; family Talpidae; genus Galemys; species Galemys pyrenaicus. Next base: position 618,010 of record JAGFMF010011581.1, on the reverse strand, counting down.
ATTTTCAATGACAATTGAAGGGAAAAAGAAAGCAGCAAAGATGTTCTGTAGCTTGGCAAAGCACTAAACTGGTCCCCGACCCCCTCCTCCAAATGGCAAAAAAGACGGTTTTGAGCTATAAATGATAAAGTAATCATTTTTAAGATAATTTTTCTTACACTGTGATAACTGGACATGGTCATAAAACAAGTGTGATTGCTAGACCACTTGGGGTGCCCGCACTGAGCTTAAGCTTTGGAATGAACCACTGGTCTCACGATGAGGCGCCTGACATCTCGCATTCGATGGCTTTCCAAATTCTCATGAGTTCCTCATGACTGGAAACTTTCTCATAAGTCTGGGAACCAACCATAGTGAAGTGAGATAAAACAAACCAAACCAAATGTAACTGGATTTCCATCTGAAAGTCAAAAATTTCACACCGTAGAGCCAGATAATATACATGAGTTTTTTTGGTCAATGAATGGGAAATATATGGAAATACTATGGAGAATTTGGGTCCAAGAATGTGAGTGGAGACACAAAGGCAATACTTTTTGTAGAGAAACAGTCAGAATATATAAGAAAACAATAACTTTTATTTCAGGCTTAAACATCTTTAAATGGCAAATGTATATGACAAAAAAAAGAAAGAAATGCTCACAAACACAAATTTATACCCACAATCCAGAACCAGAAAAGAATGAGTATGTTGAAAAGCATGTTCTTCATTTTCCTTATCCTTCATAAAACCTTCTCTAGAAACTGACTCTAAACTCATTTCCTACTATTTTACCTACCCCCCTACTCACTTTACCTAGTTACACCTTCCTTCTCTTTTGCAATCAAATCATTTGTTTTAAGACATTCTCTGCCTGTGATGTTCTTTCCAACATCCTCATGGATCACTCTATCTCATCCAAAGAGGATTTTTGTAGGTTCTGAATCAGATCAAATATACTAAAATACAGTACTTCATATCCATTCTATTTACATTAAGTAGAATTTCTATAAAGTGACAACAATTGATTTGTAATAGGTTAGTTACAATACACATTTGTAGGCATTGAAATAAGCATATTCATTTGAGCCTTGCAGTATTATTTTCATAAATTAATACAAATTACATTTTTCTAGATCTGAAATACTTTCATGGGACCTGGAAGGTTCCTAGATATAAGCATCACGCCAACAGTGCCCTGAAGTGGTGAGACAGTCCTGCTCTCACTGTTAGTGTTCAGACCAAATGTCATCACTTACTCAGAAGTGTTGTTCTAACTACCCGTTCCAAAGTGGCCCCCAACTCTGTCCTTATTCACTCTACCATTCCTTGTGCTTTTGAAACTATGTTGATACCCTGTCTTTAAAGTTTATTATCTGTTTGCTAATGCTCACATATAAACTTCATGAAATCAGAGACACAAAGAATGTCTCCACCATTTCATGTCTAGTGTCAAATACATTGCCTGGCATATAAAAGGTATTCAACAAATACCCATTCAGTGAATGGATGACTATATAGATAAGTGAGTTTGCATCCTAGATTAATTCTATAATAACCTTGTTTAACACAATAATATGACTGAAATTACCATTTGTTTGGGGCTTATCTTTGAACTATGGTGATTTCAACATTAACAATTCAAGGTGCCATTTTCAAAGGTATCTGGCATTGTGGGGTGAAAGGTGGGGCAGTAGTTCAGTTTTGACTTTTAAATGCAAACAAACAAAACTCTTCCATCAAGGGGGTTTAAAGTCCCATCACTGTATCTGGACAGAATTTTGGTTCTCATAGAGAGGAAAGTCAACAACAGTAATGTGACCTAGGTGTCAGGTAAGTGGGCAGAAAACACTGACAGAACCTAAATTTGCAGAGATCACTGGAAGGAAGGAAAAGTGCCCATTATGTCATTTACATATATGTAAGTATATATGTATATAAGGGACATAAAATCAGTAGTTTTAATAAATACACTAGCAAAATCCAAATACAGCAACAAAAACTCTTAAGTATAAGTTGGAAAATCTTGGTGCACACTATGGACCAGACCCTCAGAAAAAGAAAAGGAAGACAGATATCAGAGCTCTTATGGTGGTCATTCATCTACAGCTCCTGTTATAGAGGAGCAATAATCATCTTCAAAAAATCATTTTGTTTCTATAAAATATTTACTTAAACAGCATCTCCAGGTATTGGGAAAGACAGACAGATACCAGGGCCAAATATAACTTATGAAATTGTTAGTTATAATTCTGGGATCCAGAGCAGACAAAGCCAGCCATTGCATAATTCTGATTTAAATAGTTTGTGCTGTGTGCTTAGCTCTCTTATTTGATTTTCTCTGTAACTTCATTATGTAGGTAAAAAATATATTGTCCCTGTTTTGTAGTGAAGAAACAGATGCTCAAATAGGTTAGACACCTGTTTTAGTCAGGATAGGTTAAGCTTATGCTATAGTAACAAACAATTCCAAAAGAAACAAACACAATTTGTTTCTCCATCAGGAAATGTCACCCACAGGTTGGGTACCTTTCCATAGCAGCTGTTCTCCTTACAATAGCTCAGTAATCCAGGTTGTTCCCATCTTGTGAGTCTACCATCTCACATGCAGCCACTTTGTAGGACTGGAGAAGAAAAACTGGAGAATTATATCAGAGTGCCTCACTACTTAGTCAGGAAGTGAGACACATAATTTCTACACATAATTCATTCACTAGGACTAGTCACAATCTTATTTAAATGCAAGTTTGCTGGAAAGTAGAGCTTCCCATGTTCCCAAGAAAGAGGAATTTGAAATGGCATTTATCTCTGTCACAGTGCCCAAGTTCATACAGCAAATGAAATGAAAGAACTAAGGTTTGGCTCAAGTGTGATACCAAGCCCTCTACTTTTCACATGATTCTAAACTAGAAGGTAAGTATTATGTGTTTTCCTATTAATCTACCTAGGCTTCAGCATATACCCAATATACAGAAAAAAAAAAAAAACAAAGTAATTCTTATACTAGAAAAAAGGAAGGAGACATAGGAAGAAGTACAGAAGATCCTTATTAATTCCGAACTTTATAATGGATTTATTTTTTTGATACATAATAAAGGAAAGACAGGATATTGTCATTAATTTTTATCCTTACAATGTCTTTTGCCAACATTAAAATGAAAAGTAAAAGTGTAAAAACCAATATACACATCTTCAAGTATTTTGCCCCCACACACATTTCTTCACATATTTCTTCATCTATAAGAGAGAGATTGAGAGAGCAAAAAGAAAAAAAGATTACATGACCTACATGAGTAGAGGCAAAAGGCAATCCCTTTGGCATTTAAATGGTGTGTGTAACATACCTTGAGCTCTTTGGCAAAGAGGTGGCATATAAAGTAACATTATAGAAAAATTATTTAATAATAATAGTACTATATTTCTTCCTCTCCCTATAATTTACAGTAGAATCAAAGGACTATGCTTTTGCACAGCCCTTACAGGAAAAGCAAGACATGGGCCAGCAGAAATAAATTAAGTATCTCCCATTGATTGTCATGGATAGCACCAGCTTATTGAGCTAATACTTTATTAGTGTGCTATAGCCAGGGTGATGATGGTCTTTTTATTGTTTTTGTGGTAACTCTTTATTTTAAGTATCTTATCATTATGAATTCGTTTAGTATTGATTGCAATAGCACTGATCATAAAGAATTAATTTGACATTACCATGAATGTCATATGCACTTATAGAAGAGTTCGGCTGTAATTCAAAATTAATTAATACGGTAAAGTATTATTGCTTTTGCGATTTTGCAATCTTTTTCAATGTATCTAAGGTATTTTTTTCAGCAGTGGGGCCTAGCAGAAAATCTACCTAAAACATTCTTCTTTGGAGGGCAAATTTTTCAGTGATAAATGAGAAAGCTGCCTTTTAAAAAATTCTTCATGTCTTAAAACATTTGAGATTTCAGTCCAAAGATTCAGAATTATTGAAAGACATGCGCTTGAGTCTTCCTAAAAAACAATCATTCTGCAGGGTGTTCCTGATTGCTTGGCATGGCTGGGGTGAGCAGCGTAATTGAGAGTTTACCTTCTTCAATATCTTCTGTCTCTCGCCAAGGATGATTTGTCCCTGTCATAGTGAAATGCCCCCAGCAAAGGAACTCCATTTACTTATAATGATGTGGAATTACCAGAATGTACAATTCAGGACACACTTCTAGCAAGTTGAGATTGTTGAACGTGGGCATTATCAGGAATCCAGGTTGGTCCTGGGTCTCAATCAAACGTGTCTGGCACGTGTCTGGAATGCCTGTCTGTGGCCGTCAGTTAAAATCTGCTCCACTCTGCTGCTGCCGACATTCTGCACACAATGACAGGCTAGTGTAGACCTACTGGGTTGTCCTGCTGTAGAAGGATAACCTTACACATATCTGGACTAGGTAGTCATTCAAGGGCTTCTACTAAAAGACACTGAGATCTTAAAACAATCTCTTCCCTTGTTAAGAAAGTTTTGGGGAATCCTTATCAACCCTAATGTCAGTTAAGTCCAATAGAATCATTCACTATCCACCAGAGGTTCATCATTAATAAATCCAATACATAGGCTATCTCCAACTGTATAAAACACTGAGGCTTTAATGTACCTCACTTCAGAGGTAAACTTTGAGGAACAATCAGGAGCCTAGGAGATAGTACAAGAGGCAAATTTTTGTAGCATACCATGATGGTCAGCCCTAGAATCCCAACGACTCTAGGAGCTACTGAAAAGCAGCAGAAGAGTGCATATAACTGACATGGCATCTTGAAGTCAAATTTTGGCCAAAGACATTGCAAGATCAGCCAAAGAAGCAAGCCAGAGACCCTCAAGGGTAGCATAACCCAGGTGGAGTCAGCAGAGAGCAGCTGGAAGCTAGGAACTCACAGGGTCTTGGCAGTAGCAGAAGGCTCCGTGTTCTCAGTGGAGATGCTTCCAGCAATGAAATAGGAACACAAAGTTGAAGGTCTGCAGCAAAAACTGATCTGAATAGGGGATAAGTCTATGTTTCTCATGACTTAGCTAGACAGGCAGGAAGGAACCTGGTCAGAGTTCTGAGCCAAGATAGCACATATAGGCAACGTATGATCATCCAAAACTCACAGTGGAGCTGCTTGTGGTATCTCTGCAAGGAAAGAAAGCATTATGAAGTAAAGTGAGGATGCCAGGCACAAAGAAATCAGTCCCAGAATAGGCAGACTTCTGCAATATTAGAAGTCATATTAGTATGACTTTTTCCTTCAGATTCCTATATCAGCTTTACTAGAGGCACTGTTAGTGATATTAAAATTTGTCTTTTCAAATATATAGAGCTTGTGACTTTTGAAGAGACCCTTCAAGGAAACCCAGGCTCAGAGTCAAAGTCAGTTTCAAGCAGGAACCCCAAGCTGCCCAGCTCACTCTATGAGCTCCCCCTTCTTCTGACTTCCCCTGTGCTTTATCTCTGGGAAATTACAAAAATATAAAGAAGCCACAACTTTCACTGGCCAAACCCTTTCTTACAATTGTGTGGAAATGTAATTATAACTCTTAAGGAGTAAATATAAGAAGTTTCTTATTTGGTCTAAACAGACAAAAATTGTTCTATCTCTGTCTGACATGAAAAAGGTATATAAAAGTCTATTCTTATCTTTCTAATTACTGGTATCTTCTCTGTGTCAGTTAATAACACAGTAGATATCAAATAACACAGCTGCCGAACAGAAAATTCTGAGGTCCAGAATTCGCCTGCCGCACCCTATTGGTTAAAGGCTCCAGGAAAAGGGGAGACTGCAGAGATCTGAAGTATTTGGGTCTTAATACCTTAAATTAGTATGTCGTTAGATTATAGGTGCTTCAGGGTGTCTTCGGTGGCAGAATGCGCCACTTGCTTATAAACCTGAGTTCAGCCCCTCAAAGTGCCTATGTGAACATCGGTATTCACCCTTCAAAATTAGCAGAGATGCCGTGGAGGTAAGAGGGTATTCTTTATTTGTGCTATGGGAAGCAATAAAGGAGATTTACAGTTCTTCAATATAGCATAGGATTTCCCAGAATGCTGACTAACAGGACCTCTTGGAGGTTTATTGATGCGACGCTGTATTGAAAACACAGGTTTATTAATAAATAGTTTCATGAGGGGCAAAAGGAGACAGCAAATGACACGATGGCATGGAAAACTGAAAGATCATGTGAAAAAACATGTGGCTGGAGAAATGTGACCAAGAGATTAACTGCAGGGAGCAATTTTGAAGCTTAAGCATTTGAGGGGGGGAAACATTCAAGTGGAATCTGTGCTAACAGAGCCTTTTCCTTCTGTTTGCAGGTTTTAATGGCCACAAAAGTTTCTTAGCTTTTCCCTCCCTTAGGAAGACAGTATCGGAGTCCTGGCATCGATTGTTTAGAATTATACTGGCAAAAGATAAACAAAGCTGAAGATAGAGAAATATATTTTATACTGGAAAATAAAGAGGGAAAAACACACAGAAACCAAGTCCTCATATTTCTTGGCTCACAGTAACAGGCTGACTAGTTACCCAAAATGAGCTTACTGCAAAATCACTCTGTTCTCACCACAGGCACAATTTACCAACTGGGTGCAGCAGACACCGGGTTGGCTCCTGAACTTCTCTCCTCCAATTAAGCTGCACAACCTGTTACCATTTTGCCAATGGACTCTATTTACTTAGGTTCTGCATAACTTGCCAAGTGCTCACTCTGTGGAATTCCCAGCAAAGAGAAAGGAACAATTGGGGGAAATTTTTGTTAACATCTTTTCTTTTAACTTTCCGTAGCAGAGGGGAATGCATCAACGTGGAGCAGATGTGCTGAGACCAAATGCTCTCTTCCTCATGATTACAGTTGGTTATACCTGTGGATAGGCAAGCTAATTCCACTGCAAATGTGCAAGAGAGGGTAGTACTAACGTACAATGTGCAGTCCTGGAGGCTTTGTTCCCACGTAATAGGGTGCTTCGTTTCACAGGACCTGGCACGGTGAGAAGAACACTGAAGCAAAACAGCCCCATGCAGTTGGAATCGTGGTCTCTCTCTCTCTCTGTACTGTTTAGAGAGTGCCCTCGTTCTCAGCAATGTTGACATAAATATCGTGGAATTTCTTGTTTGGTGTTGGAAAGTAATGATTCTTTCTTCTTAATATGCTCAACGACTCTGCACCCTATTGTTTTCCGCCATTTGAAAATGCCCGAGGATGTCATTATAACAACGTGTATCAATATTAAACCTTTACAAACAGTTGACTAAATGAGCTGTTATTATCTTTGTTTCTGAAAATAGTGTACCTTTTTACTTCATTTATCAGTAACTAGGTGTAGTCGATTGCACTCTGGTATTGATCCCAATATCTATACCCGTCACAGACTACCTTTCCTCAAGGTCATTGTAAGGTCGGTTTATGATCAATATGAATTGACTGTCTGCAAATAAATTTATGTAGCTGACATAATTGCAAGTAATACCTTTTTCAAATTAAGGTGGACCACTGCACGAAGGATATGTGTTTGAAACATTAATGGTAACATCAACCAACCCTGCATAATGAACAAGTCTCTCCAGAATTTACAAGTCCTCTTTGTATAACTGAAAGCTGCATAAACTCCTTCCCCAATAACCATTTCTAAATAACACCTGCAGAGTTTCAAGCTTCGGGTTTAGTGTGGATGCTAATTATGTTTTCCATGCAATGGTATTATTTTATGTGCAATTCGATTTCCAAATATCAAGTCTCGTTGTTATCAATGCTTTTTTTTCAAAGTGTGGTGGAATATTTAGTCATCTTAGTCAGAGGACCACATTTGATAAAACTAACTTTCTTGAGTAAAAACAGCACTATCAAAATGCAGAGTGGCTTCCAATGCCGTAGTCCTACCATGGGCCCCTCACACTGCAGGGAGACACACTTGTGTTCAGCCTGCTAGCCACTGGATGTCACTGACGCTTACATAAATGGAGCTTAAGGGGCATTTATCTGACTGTAAAAATCATGACTTCAGTAGAAAGCAGTTTAGCTAGAAACATTTCACTCAGGCAATTTCTAATTTCAGAAAAATAGGCTCATAAAGCTCACAAAGGCGATACCCAACTTCAAGCGTGATTAGTTTCAGTTGTTTGTTTCAGCTTTAACTGGGATATGAATAAACAGCAAGTTTTGGGGGTGCATTCCATTTTTGACAACAGCTGCCATTCTGCTTTTAAAGGGATACTGCCCGGTCAGGTTTGAGATATCCTAAAGAACTAATCAGCAAGTCCAAATCATTAAATGGTAGCTTAGGATAGCTTCTATTTCTACAGTTCATTTTTGTTTTGTTTTGTTTTTTTTTGTTTGACACAACATCCTCCACTTAACTATTTTTTGTGAGCATATATTCTTAATTTTAAAAATTAATGGGCTTTGGAACACTTAAAATGTACTTATTTTGGTACAAGTGACCTGGATTCAAATTTTAACCAAGAAGTAGGATTTTATAAAGCATAATTAACAATGACAAGTGTCAGAAAAACATCATTGAATGTATTATAAAATGGCTTCCACCATAAAATTCATTCTCAAATCAGATTATGGCAGAGAAATGTAATTTTCCTGGACTATTTCATGAATTCTCTTTCTAGGACATATCAGGGAAACCAATCAGATCTATAAGTAGATGGTCTACTGTGTAAATATGAAAAGATGCAATAGATTGGAAAGTTCTAACAAAACGAGGATTTATCTTTTGTCTTGAATATAGACACAAAGCAAATGTACTATGTGAAAAGCTTGGAGAAAAGGCACTATATAAGAGCAAAAAATTATGACAAATGACATTGCAACAGACATGCTGCCATCTCAGAGCTTGAGCCATTTGAGAAGCTATTTTGAATTAATAACGCATGCCATCATGATTACATTTGCTTAGCAGAAACATTTTAAGAAATAACAGCCTGCAAGAGGAAACTGAAACAATAGTTCTCTATCTTTATATAACATATAATTGCCATTTTTCTTCAGAGAAAAGATTCAAAGTTCATAGTAACTGAAGTCTAGGTCCTTATTTTTAAGTCACTATATATTGTGTATCCAGCAAAATAAGTTTAATATTCCCTCAACTCATCCACCCCCATAATAAAATATTATATTACTCTAAAGAGAAATTTATGGGGACTAGATCACCCACTGCTAGCTCACATTTTGGAACTGAAGCTACAACATGGGGCAAAGGAAGCAAAGTAACTAAATTCAAGCAACTTTTTGCACCAGAGGCACAATGAATGCTAAATTTGCAATATACCCCATCTAGTTCCTCTTCCAGAAAAATCAGAATCTTGAAAATATACATATGCACACTTGAACAATATTATCTGATGCTAAGTTGATTAAAAAGCAGAACTCTATAACCAAACAATGGGCACCAAGCAAATACCCCACAAATTGCTCATCATTCAGGTAACCCGGAAACACCTAATCACATTTTCTGGCAGTTTGATGCTTGGCAAAAGGCAGAAATATGACACTGTAAAGAGTTGCCTCACTCTCACTTAAACTATGTATCCACCTTAAATAAATTAAAACATGCAGCAGCAGTAGGTAAGGTGGTCAATGCAATTAAATTCAAAACCTGAATGTATTGAACTTTCCGCAATTATACATGGGTCATCTCTGGACAATATGTTGGCCATCTGGTAGCATCTGTGCCGTTCCCTCTAATAGAGTTCCTGCTGTGGCTCGAGGCCATGGCAGGCAGTGCTAAACAGGTCACATGTTGTGTCTTTCAGCCATATTTAGGTCACAATTTGGGATGAGAGGAGGCAGCAATTATCTTTTTGCACAAAGGAAATAAAAACAAATAATCCCTTTCAGGTATCTTGTGCTTTGTTAAGTAGTTTGGAGTATATTTTGTCCCTTGCTTTATCCTAACTCATACAAAAGATAAGACAAAATATCATAGGTTCAGGGCTAAACAGTTGCCTGTAAGTTTCTGCTTCTTCCAAAAATATGGGTCTTTTTAAGTGATGGTGTTTCTGGGTTTTGTTTTGTTTTTGACTAAAGAGAGGCATGGATGGGAAAATTAAAAATCTAATAATTGGTGTTCAGATAATGGATAAAATACAGAATGTTCTAGAATGATGAGTATATTCTAAAAATAGTTTGGTAGAGACAAGTGTCAAAAATATATGTGTGTCTCTCTTTCAAAAAGAGTTGTAAATTATATACTCATATTTACATACTAGATAGCTTTGAAAAGGACACTTCAATTATGTTACTCACAAAATATTTAATTGACATAGAGGCATACAAAATACTTAGATGAACTTTAAATGTATGCAAAAGTCTCAGCAATACTGAAAAACAGAATTTTTTTTTTGCCTAAGTAAAATCACTCTAGACACATGAATATAAAATACTAGTCCTTTTAAATATTACTTTTGATATTGGTATAAAGTTTCTATCTGGCATAGTTACCAATTACCGCCCCCCAAAACAGCTCCAATGTGCACATTTTAAAAGTGTGAGCCTTGCATGTACTATCCAAGTTCACTTGATATAGATTTTAAAATGCAATATGGATAAGAGTCAAGTCCGACATAAGCAATTCCAGTTTGACATCAATTAGTGAGTAGCTTTTACTCTTATAGACATATTTATAATGGAAAGGAGTGCATTTAGACTTTAAGGTCCTGCCAACTAATCAATTTGATGAACTAATTGATAATAAATGTTAATTGACAACTAACAGCAGTCAATTAATTGCATTTCAAATGCAGCTCCAGGAAGCTGAGTAGAACATTATTCTACCTCAAGCTCCTCAAATAATAGCTCAGCAATGACTTTGCAACCAGTTATAAAGGTCAAAATGAGCTAGCCTTTTCCTTATTAGGATACGGGGATCCCAGGGCATATAGGTTGACAAAACCAGCAGTAGCTCATGCCCAAAGCTATCCTCACTCCCTGGTGCTGAGCTGCTCTCATAAAATTCTCCTGTGGAATTCCCTTTGTGTTAGATGTGGAAAACCAGTAGTCCACTGAAGGAGTACTTGATTCTGCCAGTTATAGAATCTGTCTCTTTGAAGGAGTCACTTAACTAAAAGCTAAATCTACATTTGAGAGCAGTTCTGTTCAGTAATGTGTCTTTTTAGCAGGAAGGGTATACCTCATTTTCTGGATTCCTACAATTATAGGAAGTCAAAGGACATAAATAGACAACTAATGAATTTGGTACAAGTCTGTCCTAATTCTTTTAGAATTCAAATGTTCTTGATTTTCATGAATTGGTACAACTAAGCAACCCACAGCTTAATCTGAAAGTTATGCCTGTATTGTCAAAATGAAACTCGTTAGTATATGTAATAAAGACCTCACTGGCCTGTTTGACCACTCCAAGGCCACTACACTCTCACTCTGTCTCTTTTTATTTGTAAAGATTTTATTTATTTATGCACACAAGAGCTGGGGTAGAGGCCAGAGGTGCGGGGTATGAGAGCATTTACTAGAGACAGAATGGGGAACAGAACGGGTAGTGTGACTGAAATACACAGCTGAGGGGACCCACAGTCAAGGTAGGGGAGGTCTGCTGAGCCATGTGGGTCCCTTCCCTGGCCAGGGATTGAACTCAAGCTACCGTGGCTGTGGAAGCCCCACAGTGTGGCACCCAACCCCTTGTGCCACCAGGGAGGCCCCCCACTATACTCTCTTCACTTTGCCCAGATGGTCCTTTTCCCGTGGGTCATATGGACGATGCCTTTACTTCATTCAAACGTCTCCTAGCACATCTCAGAGAAGTCTACCCCACACCTATATACGCTCCCTTATTCATTTTCTTTTTTTTTTAAGATTTATTTATTTATGCATACAAGCACTGGGATACAGGCCAGAGGTGTGGGGGAGAGGGGGGGTGAGAGGATTCATCACAGAGAGCAGGGAGCAGAACCGGCAGATCAACAGAAGTATACTGCCGAGGGGAGCAGTGGGCACAACAGGAGAGGTCTGCCGCGCCATGTACATTGCTTTATTTTTACTCACAGTTACCATCAGCATTTGCCACTACACATTATCTTATTTATACTTACCAGGCAAGGTATCCCATGACTGTGTATTCCCTCGTTGACTTATCACTGATCTTCACCACTTAAATGTAAACTCCATGGGGGAGGGATTTGGAACTATCTACTGCATATCCCTGGTGCCTAAAAATTGCATGTGGTGGGTCCTCAGTAATACCTTTTGAATGATAAAAGCTACTCTGCAGCTTCTCCCTCCAAGTGAAATGCTGTGATATCTTCCCTTCTGGCTAAAACAAACTTCTAAGAAGGGCAGTATGTGGAAGTAGAAACAAAGCTGGAATAGAAGGACCCAGCCCTAACCTTGGCTGCAAGAAACATATCATGTTGGGAAAATAACTTCTACCTTCCTGGAAGTCAGATTCCTTGTTACAAAAGAAGGGACTTTGACAAGATGATTTTTAAAAATTCCTTCTCATTCTATGATTCTCTGATTTTGTTACTGAATTTGTCCTATTTGGAAGAAAACAATTCCCCATTGTTCTTTTCTGGCTATGTTCTACTTTGGGGGAAAAAAGTAATACAATAGAATCATGTGTGTTTCATAAAAGTTGTTACCTCAGAAGGCTTTATGGAGTTAGAAAATGTCACTATGAAGTTAAATAAATGGCAGCCAAGGGAGAAATGAGTAAGGAATACAGGGAGAGGCTAGAGATTTTAAATGAAATTTCAAGTGAGACGTGAGATTTGAAGAGACAGCTGGAGCAAAGAAGGTCCTCTGACAGGGATGAGAGGAATTTAATTTCAAAGTACTGATGGGGGAAACCATAAAGGCAAAATGGATAAAAAGTTGGGGAACTTAAAACTGATTTTGGACTTCAATTAATACAGTGTAACTGAATGTTTTAATTTGAAGAAAAGAGAAATGATCTGAAAATGATGGTGAAACTCTCCCCCAAGGGAGCAGGAGAGTGAAGTATGGTGGGAATGTGAGTGGTGTGAATGATAATCCCACACTTTCAGACAACTGTGAACTCTTCAGGCACATCAGAGAATAAATAAATGTAGCTGGAATCAAAGCTTCTGGCTATGATGACATGGATTTTTATATCCTTGTTGCTCTTTCTTGGATCAGCCCCAAGCCAAACTCCCTAAACCCCTAATATGCTGACCAGCAATGCTCACATTTTTCCCGAATACATTACTCGAAGGGCTTAAATTTACCTGCTTTAGATGGCAGTTGATTGAGTTCTTCTGAGATTTTTATCAGTTATCCTCTATCTCTTTATTCTGTGTTTTTGTTTTAGAGACAAAAAAAAAAAATTATGAGAGAAGCTGGTGTGGTGACCTAAAGTCACTCTTTCATCTTCCTTTTGAATGTTGAAATGATACGCAGATACCCTGGGGTAAGGTGGGAAATCCTATTCCACACGGGATAGAGCCATAAACTCTTATGGAATGTCATTGTCACGGGCGAATTCAGATATTATTTCAATAAACTCCTTTGAGCAACATAATCTATGAGTTTATTAAAAGACCCTCAGGTTTATTTGGTTGACTATAAATAATCTATATGCTCTTTCAAACAAAAAATTCAAATGGCAGAGCAAAGGCATTAAGCTTTCCCCTCAAGTTACATTAGGAGTGGATCTGTTTGCTGCCAATGCAGCCTCCTGATACGTTAGCAGGGGCTGGATCAGTTCCTAATGTAGCTCTATGAGAACAACAACTGCATCTGGATTTCCCACAGCCTCTGAATTAGTGGTGGGTGAACCAGGGTTCAAAAGCACACAAATAAGCTGAGGCTATTTCTTTCCACCTTCTCAGGGAACAAGTGAATTTCATTTGCTTCTTTGCGTCCCTCCACACAACTCATCAGTACCTTCTCAAATCCCGTTGCTTAGATTTTCTTCCAGTCAGTGCTATAGCTCTACACCCCTCTTCACTTTCCCTTCCTACCTCCTTTCTGTACTCTCTCCCAGTCATCCTTCTGTTTCTTTACTCACACATAACTTTAGATGCTAACAATTGAATAATGACCGACAGAACCTGTTCATTTCCTTTCTGCTAGAATGCAAGACAATGTTTTCATCCTCTTGGGGTATATTTTATGTTTTCTAGGACATATTACATGACCCCCCTACATCTGAACTCCCGCTCAAAAGCCAGTTCCGATTCAGAGTCTATGCTCCCTCAAAAATGTTTTCTGATGGGATTATTTTTTGGGATATGGGAATCTAATTTCTTTGTCTTTGTGTTTCAAATCTAGTTGAACCCATGTTTTACATTAACACAAATGTAATTCATTTATTTGAAGCAAATAAATTGGGTGTTTGGAGCAACAAGATCTAAATGCATTAATAGATAATTTGAGGGTAAGAGCAGAATATAAATTAATTCATGAAAGCTAAAATAATACATTCAAAAAATAAAGTCATAAATACTTTGGGATAAAAGCTAAAAATCATGGGGGTAGAAAGCAGAAGCAAAAAGTGACCCAAGTCAACCCTATTTGAAAAGTGGATGATCTAGTAGAGAAGGCAGTAGTTGAAGCAGATATCCAGAGTACTAAATAAAAGATGATGGAAAATCCAAATAGATGACCATTATAAAAATATTAACTTTGAAAGTAATATAATTGCATAACAAAAGAAAATTTTAGACCTACTTTTTCTCAAAGCAGTTTGTCCTTTTCTAATTAGGATCCCATGCAGTTACTGCTAATGTATCCTAATTCTTAGTAGTAAATGGGCCTGATTTTAAAGTAAGTCTTCCCAGTAGCATTAGAATAGAATTCTGGGGGTAGAATAGAACATTGTAAACATGAAAGTTGACTTGAAGTCTATTTCTGAAAAATCCTAGTTGAATGGTAGTAATTTAAATTCACTGGAATTGATACTGGTACCTGTATCACTGTGTATTATCACACATCTGACTACAGAACAACAATTACAAAAAATAAGAGAGAGCTCAGGGAAATGAACATTACAGTGAAAAACAAACAAAAAACACAACAAGAACAAAAGTACAAAAGACAAACCAAAGAGATCATTGCAGGGTGGAGTGAGGTAGAGACCAGGATGAGGGCAGAAAGAGCACAAGGGACTGAGGTGATGGTGCATGGGTGAAATGATGGTGGGAACTCCCTGAGGACTACAAATGATGTCAAGTATAATTAAATAAATCTAAAAATAATCTTTAAAATAAATAAATAAAAAAAATAAGAATAAATAAATTAACTGTCCTTCAGAAATAGAAAAATACCAGATGGTCTCCCTTATAATAGGAATATAAGGAATCAAGGAAAATAAAATATCATCTAAAAAAAAAAAACCCTCACAATAAAACAGAACAAAAATAAACAGACAACTACAAAACAGAGACATTCTGAAAGAAAGAAGGAGGGATTGGGATTAAGGCAGGAATGGGGAGAGCACAAAGGACTATGGTGATAGTGCACCGGTGAATTGGCAGTGGAAATTGTATGAGGACTACACCTAGAAAAGAAAGCAAACATTGTGAGAAAAAAATAAATTAACTTAAAAAAATTAATGATAAAAACTTAAAATAAATTAAAATTAAAAAAATAAAAAAACAAAAGGGAGTATATGCTGTACACCAAAATAAAAAAAAAAAAAGAATATAACTGCCCTTCAAGATGTTATTCAGAATGTTAACATTATGGAACATTAAGAACAGACTGAGAAATTGTCACAGATTAGAAAAAATAAAACTAAGAATACACGGCAATTAAATACAATAAAGGATGTTGGATTGGGTCATGCAAGAAAAAGGAATATTAATTGAAAAACTATTAATATTCAAATACTGGCAGTACGTCACAAAAAGTTGCTGCATCAAAGTTAACTTCTCGTTTAATGAATGTACCATAGTTATGTGAATTGTTCACAACAGGGGAGGTTAAGTGAAAAGTTTATGTGAACTCCCTCTTCTAATTTTGCAACTTTCCTGTAAGTCTAAAATTATTTCAAAAATAGACCATAAACTGCACAAAGATTAGATCCAAGATGATTAAAACAAATATGAAAATGCTATATACTAAAATGGTTATGACTTTGGGAAGAAGAAAACAGTCTTTGTGACAAATTCAAAAAATACCTTTGTCCACTCAGGGAAATATGTACCAGACTATTAACTGTGGCATGATTTGTAGCAGCCATAAATTGGAAACAACTTAAATGCCCATCAGGATCAAAAATGGAAAACACTTATACTTCATATCTGTAAAATGCATCAAATGAGATCTACATGGGACACAGAGAAAGATCTCAAATACAGTTAAGAGGGGAAAAATAAAGTTGTGAATGACATTAATGATGATTTTATAGATTTGCTTTAAAACTTCCCTCATTAGATTCTATGTATTGACAATGAAGATACACACACACACACACACAGAGGGTTTTGTTTTTGTTTTTTTAGTGTTTTTGAAATGGATTGAAATAATATAGACCAAACTCTTGATAGAAGTTTCTGGAAAGAGTGGAGAAGGGAACGGAATAAGTGTGGGAGGTAAGTTAGGCACTAATTAAAGGGGACTTGAGTTTTCTATAAAAAAAGTCAATTCTGTTTTTAAAATTTTCAAAAACTCTATCAAGATAATAGAAAATTCTGGATTATGGTATATGGATATCTGGTCTTATTTCTTTTACTTGTCTGTATTTTTAAATTTTGTTCAAAATTGTCAAAAATGAGGGTAAGGATGGGAATACTACCTGTAAAAAGAGTGTTCTAATGGATTCATTCTCAATCAGATGTTAAACTTTTCATAGAAAATATTCCTAAGTTTTTAATCAAAAATGAGTGCACAGACTTGCTCTCTCTGTAATATGAAATTAACTATTTTATGAAAATTTTAAATGATAACAATCCAAAATTAAAATAAAATTATTTCATAATAAAAAGGTGTTCTAAAGTCCAAAGAAAGTAACCTTGCACAAATGTTTTAAATGCAAAAATCCTGTGAAAGTAGTAAATGGGGAGGCCAACATAAAAGATTGCATGTGATCAAGTTTTAGAACTTATGAATTTGTTATTAAGCAAAACCTAGCTTTGGGTTATAAAATGGTATTAAATATTTATTGTGTATCTCCATCTGTACTGGGAAAAAAAATAAAGAACTACAGACATTGTGGTAAGTTTGAAAGAAATTGTCAGATTTCTTTCTCTTCATAGCGTCACTGTGCGACCTCCTTCCATGGCAACTTGAGAAGGTAAACTTCCTGTCACTGGTTCAGATTT
The DNA here is from genome assembly GCA_019455555.1 of Galemys pyrenaicus. Lineage (NCBI taxonomy): Eukaryota > Metazoa > Chordata > Mammalia > Eulipotyphla > Talpidae > Galemys > Galemys pyrenaicus. Next base: position 600,777 of record JAGFMF010011581.1, on the reverse strand, counting down.
TTATCCCCTGAGTTCAGAGCAATGACCAGCAGACACTGCATGTTCTGTGACTGTATGCTGCATAAAGGAAGAGCTGAATATCTTCAGAAAGACTTCTGACTTTTTCCTTTTATATCATTGGAATATATCCATTTACCAATCCAATCTTCAACACCTCCTTAGCATTAAGTAAATAATATTTCCTTCACTAGTGGCAGTTTATGTGCTATATTGCCCTAATTATTATGCCAGTAGCCTGAAAGCCATTTCAGTAATATCACAAATTATCCACATAACCCCAATGTATTCATAAGAAAATAATTGACCCTTTGAGTGTCAGTCTACAAAATACCTGACCAAACATCTTAAAACATTCAAAGTCATTAATGTTGATAAATGTGTGCAGAGAAAATAGAAGAGCCCAGAAGATTCTAAGATGATGCCTAATGTAATGTGATATCTAAGAGGGAACCCACAGAAGAAGAACCTTAAGAAAGAACTGAGAAAATCTGAATAAATTATAGACTTTAGTTAACAGTAATGTGACAGTATTATTTCATTAACTACAATAGATGTACCAGACAAATGTAAGATGTTAATAACAGGGGAAACTGAGTATGGGAACTTTCTGTACTCTATTCACAGTTTTTTGCACATCTAAAACTATTCTAAAATAAAATTTACTTTCAAAAATTCAATGTAAATTAAATATTTTTAGATAATGTGGACATGTTTTTAAAATATTTAACAATTTTCTCTGCTTTCTTAAACAGATTCAAACAAAATTGGATATTTTCATTAAACGGTAGTATATTATGAAAATGTTTTTATCCCTTTGCTAATACAATTATTATTTCTTCTCTCTGACAGTCTGAAGCCAGTTTGTGTTTCTACTACATGTGCCTACTCAGAGCTTCTACTGATAATACATATAAAGCATTTAGGAATGTGGCTGGAACACAGAAAGAATGTAACATTGATTTTATATGAGTGGCTGTTACTCACCCATTGAAAGCTGATCATAAGTTTTGGATTTTTCTAGGAACAATGATGAACTATTTGTACTCCACTCATATTTGCCCACCCAGTTGCAGGTGTAACCAAATATGTAACGTAATTGAACAGTCAAAGTAAAGAATTAGGTGTATGAACAAGCAGGAGTGAAGTCAGATACTCCAGCAGTTAATAGACAACTTAGTTTTAGGTCTTGTTGGCTCCATGAAACATGCATAGGGGTTCACACATCACCCACCATCTTCTGTTTCTCTAAACCCAACTGACTTGCCTCCATCCACGGGATCAAAAATAAATGAAGGATAGTATAGAACACGAAAACCCAGTTGCAAAGTACCAAGTGAGCTAACAATTGTTTGGGAAAGAGACTGTATACTTATTGTCTCCAAAAGTCTCTTTTAGCTTTCAAATGCATCATGAGCAAAACCCATGGAGTCAGCAGCCTGGAGAAACTGTGGGGAACCAGTTTGGATCACTCACAGTCAGGCAACGTTGTTTTAGGAAAAATCCTTGCAAGGCACTAACAGCAACCCCCTGCCTGGCTTGACTCTTACCAATCAAAAATGAGGCAGCATCCCCTTTTGGCAAGTGGCCAGAGGAGGGTGCTCTGTTGTTAGGTGAACACCCTTTAGAAAGAGGGTAACAGACAAACAGGGATCCTCTTTACTTTCCATCTCCCTTCAGACCTGCAAGTGGAGCAGTTGCGGTGTTTCTCCTTTTTTTTTTTTAATCCTGTCACTCTCTAGTCTTTGAACTATAGAGGTAACAATGGTCTTGTCTAAATGATTTCACAGGCTATTATTCAGACACTCAACTTTTAACATTTCAATTTTGTCATTCTGTTTCCACACAAAAGGTGCTCTTCTACAGTATAATGTTCTCAGAATTATGCCAATGAGCAGTAATAGCTTTTAACATTAAGTTGATCATTAACAACTACATTATCTGAAGCATAATCAGTACTTCAGCCTTTTGTGTGATTATGACACTAAGGAATTTGAAACTAATAGGAGGATACACTCATAACAACATATAAAAATATTTACATGGCAATAAAACCTTCACAAAAAGCAAACAGTCTGAAACAGCATAATGAATAGAAATATGAACTTTTGTTTCCAAAATTGAACTTCAAAAGGAGCCAAACAGGTAGATAATATCACTACAATAATGTTTACTTCTTCATTAAAACTTTTACCTTGTATCAAAATATTTTAATAAGGATCACTTCAGCTGATCTCTATATGAAGGGATATTTTAAAAAGTGTGTACTTTCTAAAAAATGAATAAATCAGGAATGGAATTATATGGCTTCATTATCATTGGATCTTCTCAGATTTCTAAGCTCATTGGCATAGAATGCTAACTGATAATCTTGGGTATTGTTTTTTTTAATTTGTTTTGCTCTCCACCATACCCCATTCCACTTCTTATGTAGAAATCATTCAAGTAAAAATTTTGTATATTTACTTACAACTCAATGGTTGTGAATATTCACAATGGCATTCAAAACATGGGGGAACAATCTTGGTAGTGGCACAAAGTTCAGAAGTCTGGACAAAGGTCAAAGTCTAAATGGATAACATTGGGGAGCATGGGATCAAGTCGCAGCACTATGAAGCTATCTGCAGCTTCACAAGTTTAACCCCTGGCCAGGGAAGTGACACACATGGCACAGCAGACCTTTCCTGTCTCACCTACTGCTCCCCACAGCAATTTATTTCAGTCTATCCACTTGTTCTGTTCCCCACTCTGTCAAAGGTACCTTCTGGCCAAGACCCATAGGAAAGGGGCAGAAGAGACCAAGCAAGTCTGGAATGAAAACAGCATTATTAAATTACCAGTCAAGATAAAAAGATAAAATTGGCAAGATAAAAATTGCCATTGTCAGCATCTCTCATTCTCATGAGTCTCTCATTCATGTCTAGTCCAAGTGTCTCTGTCCATGTTCCCCAAGTTCCTGGTACAAGTCCAAAGCTGAGAAGCAAGTATGGCTTCTTCATACTTCTCTCTGTTCCATGTACCTCCTCCAAGCCTTCTCCCCTTCAGGCTTCTCTCCAAAGTCCTTTTCAGTTTCCCTCACTGCTTAACTCTCCTGTTCCTTAGTGGGTCAGGGAACCAGAACCTCCCCTTTCTATAAGGATCACACCACTACAGAAATATACGAATCAAAAAAATCAAGTCAACGTTCATATAATCATAAAGCGTTAAATACATGTTACTCATATCCTTTGATGTGATTTTCATGAATCCATTATTTGAGAAAATCCTAAATCCAAAAATAAGTTAGTAAACAAAGAACCTCTCACAACCTTATTTATTTATAATAATAAATATCTAACTTCGATGTCTAAAAAGAGAGGGAGGGATGTTTAAAAAACCAATAGCTATATTCATACATAATGAAAAATGGCTTAGGCATTTCTCATGGGGTTATAAAATCATTAATAATAAAGAAAATACTAATTAAGTAAAATGAGGGCCTTCATGGGGGCACAGGGACTAAAATCTCAGCACTATCAAGCTATCACCAGCCACTGCAGCACAAATCCCATCCTTGGCCAGGGAATAAACCCACATGGTGCAGCAGACCTCTCTTGTCTCACCCACAGCTCCCCTCAGCAGTGTATTTGAATAGATCCTCCTGTTCTGCTCCCCACTCTGTCTCTGGTGAATACTCTCACCCACATGCCTATGGCCTAGACCTTAGTTCTTATATGCATAAAGTGAACTTTTTAAAAAGTAGATAAATTAAAAAGTTAAATTAAAAAAAGAAAAATACAAAATTGCATTGTGTGTGTATGTGTAAAACACTATGAAAAGGAAAAAAGGGGGAATTAAACTAGAAGAATATGTACCAAATATTCAATAAATAATATGGTTTTCTTAGAATGTGGTTTTTGTCCTCCTTCTATCTTCTCAGTATTTTTCTGTATTTTTAAGTTTTCTTCAATGAGAATATGTTACCTTCACAATCTAATAAAAAATGCACATTTAAATCTGTTGTCTAGTTTTCCTTATTGGAAGACTCTGAATCAAATATACTTCAATTAGAATAATATGCAACAGTCATGACTTTCTCTTTTGAAACATTGCAACCCAGTTTTGTTTTGTTTTTGCTTGAAACTATAGAAACTTTTGTAGAATATGTATGCCACTTGGGTGCTGGTCCTAAAACCTTCCTTTCTCGAATTGGTCTAGGCCACCCTGATAAAACCACTGTTGTTTACGGGTATGTCTCAGTATGTCCAATTTGTGTTGGTTTAGCTCACTCTGATTATAATTACCTTATTTCACTTTACACTTACCTCTTCTGAACATAGATCCCAACATCAATATAATAGGTTTTATTTAGGGAATAGAAACAGGATATTTTGAGGGAAAGAGTAGAACACTCACTCTCTCATTCCAGAAACTTAGGGAAATAGCTAAGAGAAAATATGTGTACTCTGATTATAAGGAGGTGACTTGACATACAAGTTGAGGTGCAAGAAAGCATATGGATGACAAGATTGTTCAGGATGCATTCGTTGCTCCTGTCAAGGAACCCTGTTTGCTGACCCTTGCATGTGACTCATTCTGTCTCTACCCCTTCCCAACACCTCATATTTTACGTATCCCTCCTGGAATACTCTCTTATCCTGTCTATAGATAGTTCATGTGTCTGAGTATGTGTGTGTATGTGTGATAGTTCATATATATGTGTGTATGCATATATATACAGTTTATTTTTATTTTATTTTACATATAAAATGTTTTATATGTAAAATAAAAATATATATTATATATTATATTATATATTATATATAATATATATAGCTTCCATATATATACACACACACACATAATTTATAATACTGCTTTTGATCACAAAACACTCTTCCAAAATGTTCCATCTAAAAACCACTTCAACTCTGCAATTTTTCTTATTATTTTTCCATTCCATAATTATACACTGGAAAAATACTGATAATTGGAAGAATTATGCCAAAATTGTACTAATAAAATATGGTTAAGTTTCACTCCCAGATCTCTACTTTAAAAGACTGTGATGGTGATTTTATTTATATGATTACTTCTGAAGTTCTAAGAGTTGATTATATGAATATATATTTAATTCTGTTGTTCTTGTCTGATTTTCATTCACTATTTTTAAAAAATATTTAGAAAAAAATCAGTTTTAAATTTTTGACACAAAGAAAGAATAAATGTACTGAAAAGATACAAGAATAAATCAATCCATAATCCATGGGTAGCCAGCAGAACACAAGTCACTGAACAGTATCCAGTACTTTTATTAAAAAGCAAATCCGTTTCTATGCAGACTACTTCATTACTTTCTATATAGAAGAAAGTGAACTCTTCGATACAACTTTTAGAGTACTCAGGAAGGCACTGGTTTCTGACTTCTACAGAACTACTTGGGATTGCCCGCAATCTTGTCATGCTTACCAAAAGGTGGCCACCTACATTCTCTTAAGTGAACTAACTTTGCATTAAGTCCATGCTTCTTCTGTACTCAAAATCCCATTTTTTTTTTAAAGATTTATTTATTTATGCATACAAGCACTGGGGTACAGGCCAGAGGTGTGGGGGGGGGGTGAGAGGATTCACCACAGAGAGCGGGG
>JAGFMF010011581.1:513809-595106 GCA_019455555.1 Galemys pyrenaicus | reverse complement strand
CATGTGGGTCCCCTCCCTGGCCGGCAGCAGGGATCGAACTCGTGCTGCAGAGGCTGCGGTTTGCTTCATAGTGCGTTCCTTAACCCACTGCGCCACCGGAGAGGCCCCTCAAACCCTGTCACATTTTGTGTCATTCAGCATATTTGTCCTACTTCCATTCTTGTAAACAATGGGATGAGAAGGATAGTTGGTGACCCAATTTCTTTCATAAAGTTACTGAATTATGACTCATAATGCATGAAATTCATTAATAAAACGAATGTGAATAGTACCCTCAAAGTATCACCAAGAATGACCTCTTTGCTATCTATTTTCTGTTATGTAACAAGTTGCCTTAAAATTTAGAAATAATAAATATTCATTACATCACAAAGTTGGGATTTTTTTTTTGTTTTTTTACATCACTAAGTTTTGTAGATCAGGACTCAGAGTCAATTTAGATGGGTGAATCAAGCTTGAAATTTCTTTGGAGGTTGCAATCAAGTTCATCTGGTACAATTATCTTAAGTCATGGTGAAGACTGAATATGCTACTCCCAAGGTGGCTCACTCAGATAGCTGGCAAATTGGGGCTGATTGCTGAGAAGAAGCCTCCCCAAACACCTCTCCAAAAGGCTACTTAACTTTGGAGCTAGCGCTACCCAAAGAAAATAATGCAAAACAAGTTAGAATCCACAATGACTTTTATGACCAAATCATGGCAGTCACACCATCATTTTGACAGTATCATACTGATTGCCAAGTTCAACCATTTCTCATATGGAAGAGGACCCTAGAAAAGAACGGCAACAAAATGCAAAAAATCATTATAGACCACTATGGTCATTTTGGCATTGTTTATGACACCCTTTATCAAAATGTGAAGCTGTTCTTTGACTGAACTGACCTATGACTTTTGACTAATTGACACAATGGAAATTAAGCTGTGTGTATTCAAGATAAGAGTCCTTTAATGAGACTGACAGTTGACATCCTGTCGTTTAGAGTTCTGACTCATCATGTAAGAAGAAGTTTAGGTACCCTACTGAAAGTACGACATGGAGGGGTGTTGAGGTATCAGACATATGTGCAAAGAAGATCATATTTGTTTGACTATTCAATGACTCCAGCAACCACTATGATATGATTGTAACACATGAGAATACCAAAGTATTTCCTGATTCCTGAGAATCATTACCTAAACCAACTAATTTGTAGAAATATGAAATATAACAACAAATTGGTATCTTTAGCTACTAAATTTTGAAGTTTATTATGTAATGACAGAAAACCAGGAATAAAGTTATGAAATTTTTTTGTCTTTTGTTCATGGTACTTTATGCAAACCTTATAGTACAACTATCAGAGTGCAAAGAAAATAATTCCAGACCTCTCTGAATTCTTCTAGTCTGACAAACAGACTGATAAGAGAAAAAAAAATCAATAAAGAGTTTAACAATAACCTCCTATATATATGGAGGAGACCCAGAAAGACTGAATAATTCACCCAAGTGAGTTCAGGCACCATATTTAATAGCTTAGCTAAGAAATGTTAAAAGAAAGGGTAAATTCAGTTGAAAATTTACCAAAGGATGGACAGCAAACCAAAGGTTCTAAAGTTATGCCTTTTCCATCAAAAAAACAGATAGTGATTAATTCTTCCTTAACAAGGTTTCACAGAGAGAATTTTACATATAAATAATAAATAATATTTTTAAAAGCAATCTCAGATGTCCTCCTGTGAAGTAAAGCTTTTCCAAAAGGACACTTGAGGTGGCAGATTTTTGATCCCTTACTCAAGTTCTATGGTGGCAGGGAAGCATACCTGGGTTACTGCAGTGCTTTCTTAGCTAGTTTCTTCAATGCTATTCTCCAAATAGCAAGTACACTGGCCACCTTTTTAAACTATATCAAAGTCTTTCCTGATTCCCAGACAAGTTATGTGTGTATTATGTATCATTGCAGTCTCTTTCATAACATATATTGGACTGTATTTTTAGTGATAAAATTGCATAGTCACTTTTTAAAATGAAGGTCTCCCTCACTAGATCCTAATCTGTAATAAAAAAGGTGCATAGATACCTTATTCATTGGTCTAGTCCCACCTACTTCTCAAGCATGGTAACTACCACATAGTAGTTGTTCAATACATATTTTTCAAATAAATACTTTCTCAAAGCATCCTTTATACTTTACTTTGGTTGGGAATAGAAACTCCTTAGTGCATATTGTTAGCCACTTTGTGTTATTTCCAGCTGCAAATTTAAAGAGAAATAAAAAAGCACTTAATGTTTGAGCTAATTTTTCACAGGCTTCTAGAAATAGATCACAAAAAATAATTACCTGAAATTTGACAAGTGTTCATATCTCTACTCTTTGGGTTACTTTGGATTCTTTTTAGAAAGCAGAGACCTGGCTACTCTTTATTGAGAACAGATCATCAGATTCTACCTTGTTCATCAATGTGAAAATAAATGTAACTCTCAAGTCCTTTTCCCTCATTCTCATTTTACCTTCTAAATTTACTATAATGCTATATTTTTATTGCCAAGAAACAGATTTTGTACATTTCTGTTGCATTATTTTCCCTTAATAACTTCAAATAAAGAGTAAAATATTCTCCAACTCTTTCCTTTAGTAACCTTAGAAAGCATAAATCTTTGGTTAATATAATAATACCAATCCTACAAAATCAACATTACTACCAAAAACTCTTCTACACCATAAAAAATGGAGTCAGACAGACTGTTAGGTAAAGCATATGCTAATAAAGCACAGAAGTGGTTAAACACAAGGACATTTCACTATATAGGAGACCAAAGGCTCAACTATTCAATAACAAAAATTTTAGCCATATGTGGCACTTATGTAGAACAGATTATTAACCGTTATTCTCTGTAAATATAAGAAATGAATTACAATGAATCTGAATAATTTTAAATTATTTTTCTGAAATCGGAAACTTATTAAGCAGTGGTGATCATTCAGTGGAACTATTCATCAAGATATATGTATGACAGAAATACCAAGTTCATTTTGCCATGTCAAAGAGAGGCAAATTCTACAAATGCTTATAGTCAAAAACATTTTTAAAGTAATTACTTTGTTTTGGACAACACTTTGAGCATTCTTTTTCTTTTTCTCTTACATATGCTTCTAAATCTGTGTTTGGAATCCAAATTTTAAATATAATTACAAGCAGAAGAACATGCCTATTTAACATCCAATTTAGACCTAAACTACCCTTAAATTCATAGGAATTTATGGAAGTTTTCAGTTGGAAGTTTTCTGAAGTTTATCTAATCCAGCAACTTCAAAGTTTAATGTACATTAGAATCACTTAGTCTATTAAAACACAAATTTCAGTCTCTGTTCTCTGTTTCTGATTTGGTGGGTCTACAGAGAGACCCCAGAATGTACTTCTTTAATTAGTTCCCAGATCAGGCTAATGTTTTTGGTTCAAGGACCACACCTTTAAGATAGCTGATCTAACCTACTACTTAAAACTGTGGATAAAGAAATAAAGATCCAGAAAGCTGGAATGATTGATGTTTTGATTCAGTCACAGGCAGTAGCAAAATTGTCAGGAAAAGACAAAACTAGAATTCAGGATTTCTAGTTCCAGGTAGAGTGTTCCTTTCATTTGACTTTCCCAGTCTGGAGATTATTCAGTACAATATGAGGTGTTGGTGAATAAGCAAAGAAAAAATAAGTCACAGTCAAGAAAACAGGAAGGAGAATAAACACCCTTTCTTCCAATTGACAAAATTAAAGACATGCAGGACCACACCAAAAACTATGATTCAGGTATTTTTTTTGTGGCCACTCTTCCCCTTTTGAAGTTCATTTCCCTCTAAACATCTAAGGACTTACTTTGCATTCTTACATTGCAACGTCTTTGTTGATAACTTTTCAGTAATTCCATTACAGCAAATCACAGGGTTGTCAAGTCTTCAAGGATCAGAAGATCATGAGTTGACAAGTAGCAGATGCACAAAAAGAAGTTTTAAATAACGTGCATTCATTCCCCATGTGGAGCCAAGTAGAATACCTATTACTCCATGATAGTAAAACCAGCCGGGGTATAACAAAGGATGGAGTTATGCCACGATATTTACCATTTCTACCACTTTTATTCAGTGAAGAATCAAAAAATACAGAAGAAAGAAAACTCTTAGATTTTCAACAAGCTGTTTCTGTTTAAGGACAGAAGTTTCTGTTAAAATTTAGTATAATTGTGATGTCACTGAGCACAGTGAAAGCTGCAGGCAAACAGAACATTCTCATTGTAATACCACTACTGTAGGCATATTTGAAACACTATAGCTTCTTCAGACTATAATTACAACTGTTTGTTGCTTCTGTGGTTTCAATGATAATAAAAGTTGTTCACAAAATTTACACAACACTGATGTGTTGCATATAAAATATAGACAGTCACGTGCAAAATATCCCATTATATATTTTCTCATAGAGAGAAACAGCTGAGAAACCTACAGACCATCAAATTATGACTCCAGTGTTTCATTACAAGCAATTAAACTCCAGAACCCAAAGGTACAACCAAAATTTTTTGTGTCATTTGGCTAGTACCATTGAAGAACCAGGTCACAGGTGCTTGAATCTATAGAAAAGAAAAATCTTAATGACTATAAAGCAGTATTATTTTAATTGTGATTACTTCTGTCACCAGAGCATCAAAGGTGGGACTAAGGATAAAATGCATGTTAAGTGAAGAAATGACTCAAAATTATACTCATTCATTCTATAAGCACTTACTGAATGACTATTCTGGTTTAGGTACAGTCACTGTCTTTGAAGTACTCAAAATGCAGGAGATGTGCATATAGATTTGTTCCTTCATCAACCACTGAGCAAATAAGGCTGTAATGGGATCACTACTACTTGTTACTAATGTTATAAAACAGAATGCTTATATATTCAAAGGACTGAGAAATTAAGAAGCATTGCCAACAAATTGATCTTGGTCTAGGAGAACACAAAGAAGTTTTCATATGGCAAAGGAAAACACCTGGTAAGATATAAAGTCAGAGAAGGTAGGTTGAGATCAGAGCCCATAGAAAATTTTGCTAAGGAACTTGGACATAGTATCTGGATATAGAAGCTCTAGGTATATTGGAGGCTACGAGGCAGAGAACTTTTTGAGGAAACTCTCTGGGAAACATATCAAGCACTAAAAATATGGAAGAAGAAGAATTCATCAAGTTTATTAGAGTAAATTTGAATGATTCAATGAAATAGATGAATTTCTGGAAAGATGTTATCAAAATATACTCATGAAGATCTACAAAATGAATCACCTTAGAACTCTCTCAATAAAACTGAAAACATACTTTAAAATTTTCAACAAAGGAAACAACTTGTTGGAAAAAAAAAATTTATGCAATCTATCAATCTGTCAGAAATCTATTATTCCACTTCTTTAGAGAAGGAAAAAAGAACAAATACTCTCTAACACATTTGTTGAGATAAGCATATATTTTATGCCCAAACCACAAAGAGTCAGTCTGAAACAGAAAATTATGCACCAAACTTAATGTGAAAAGTACTAGACTATATTAACAAGATAATTCCAAGGCTATATGAAAAAGATAACACACTGGTACCAAATTGTGATTATTCTAGAAGTGCAAACTTGATTCAACATCAGAAAATAAGGGAATTACTTAGTTGTAATAAAAACCTAAAGGATAAAAGCAAAATCACCCCAATAGATACAGCAAAGGCATTCAATGTAGCTTAATAACTGTTCAGAATAAAATTTTTAGCAACCTAGGAAGAAATTTTCTTTAACTTAATAATGAGTGTTTATAAAAGCACCTACAAAAACAATTATAATGATTGTCTTTAAACTCAGAAATGTGACAAAATTACTTTATATCTGCTAATTGGCATTGTACCTGAAACTCTAAATAAAAAAAGTAGTGAGAATAAAAATTAGATACATAAAAGAAAGAAATACAAGTATCATAATTCACAAAAAATATCACTCCCTATATTTAAAAACCTTAAACACAGCTTTAGAACATGTAAAATAATTTAATGAGGTAAATATATGCAAATACAATATTAAGTCAACTTCATTTTATAAATCCCAACACAAGATAAGAATTTGTAATATTTTAGCTATTATTATAATAGACATGTAAAGCACCCAAGGAACAAATGCAGCAAAGTACTTGAGACATGTAAGTAGAAAATAACAGAGCATCATTGACAGAAATGTAAAAATGCTATACTATACTCATGGATAAATGGGTTACTATCATAAAAATGTTGATTTGCACCTAATTGATTTTTAGGTTATATACAATTTATGTCAAAATCCCAAATAAGAATGCCTTCTATGTTCCATAAAATGGAGATTAACTGCTTATTAGAGATCCAAGAACAAATAAAAACCCTACATAGTTTATTTAAACAAACAGAAGACTCTGAGAGGTGGAGAGTAGATAAAGTAGTCAGTGCCCACTATACTTGAGGGATGGCACGGCAATGAGTTCCCTGGGTTTTCTTTTTTTTTTAAAGATTTATTTATTTATGCATACAGCCCAGAGGTGTGTGTGGGGGGTGGGGGGGGGGTGGGGGGGTGAGAGGATTCACCACAGAAAGCAGGGAGCAGAACAGGCAGATCAACTGAAGTACACTGCTGAGGGGAGCAGCGGGCACAGCAGGAGAGGTCTGCCACACCATGTAGGTCCCCTCCCTGACCGGCAGCAGGGATCGAACTCGTGCTGCAGTGGTTGCGGTTTGCTTCATAGTGCGTTGCTTAACCCACTGTGCCACCAGGGAGCCCACCTGGGTTTTCTTCTTGCTCATATCTCCAAACTTGAAACTGAAAAAATCAGCAAAACATATAAGCAAATATTCATATACCAAGAAAAAGCCATGAAAGCCAATTGCACCTCCCCTCCATACACACGCATAAAACCCAACAACAAGAGGGACATCCTCACACTGTAAAACTTCTGGAGAATAAATCCTCTAATTCAGTCAGCACACAGACAAATGTCTTAACTCCATCCCCAATCCAGGAGCAAAGGTAAAGCTGGACTTCACTCAGGTCCCTACTAGGTTGGTATCAAAATAAGTAGGTCTCTAGAAAAGATCTGGATTGTAATGAAAGATTTCCCAACATACTGAGAGCAGACACAGAGGTCTGGATTTCCATCCACTCTCAGCAGTAACTTGGTTTCCTATACCCACCAGGCACTGGAGTGGTACCTGAGGAGGTCTAGTTAAAAGTCAGAACTTTCACTATTTTCTACTCTGAAAGCAGGTTAGCAGTTTCTTAAGAAACAAAACATGCAATTACCATACAATACAGCAATTGTCCTGCTAGGCATTTATACCAGAGAAATGAGGACTTACCTTCACACAAAACCTGCACACAAATGTTTATAACAGCTTTATTTGCAAAAACCCCAAATAGGAAACAACCCAGGTGTCTTTCACTGGGTGAACATTAAATAAGCTTTGATATATCCATACAATTAAATAAATACTACTCAGCATTAAAACATAAATAAACTCTTGATACATAGAACAGCTTTGACATTTCTTCAGAAAATGATACCAAATGAAAATATCTCCAAAGATAATATATTGGATAATTTAACTAATATAACATTCTTTCAATGACAAAATTATGGAAATGGAGAACAGTTTAGTGGTTACCAGGGGTTAAGAAGGAGGTGAAGAAGAGGGGGAATGACTGTGGTTATACAGGCTAACAGGGCAACCTGAGTGACCCTTGTGGTAATGGAATGCTTGTATCTTGATTATATCAATGTCAATATCCTATTTGTGGTAATTATTACTTTTTTTTTTTTTGCAAGATATAGTCATCAGAGAAAACCAAGTAAAGGATACAGGTATTATTTCTTAACATAAATTTACAATTATCACAAAATAATTTTAATTTTAAAAAGCAAAGTTTTTCATAGAATTTAACAAACTGATTTTAAAATGTGTACAAAAATTCTCTGAATGGTCAGTGACATCACCAAAGGTGGCAGAAGACACGTGCCAGAACCCCATCCCTTTCCAAAAGCAACAAATGAGCTGGCCAAAAATGTCAGAATTAATTTTTTAAGAACACTAGAATCCAATAAAATATTTGCAATCAGAGAATGATTTTGGTGAAGAAAGAAGCATCTACTTTGCTGTGAGAGGGAGCATTTTAAAGTGCCCATCTGTAATTCTCTGAACCTCAGACCTAATATCAGAGGAACAAATACAGTTCTTAGTCTCAAAGAACTGTGGTTTTGAGTCTCCATGTCTGACAGGTTTTTTTTTTTTAAAGATTTATTTATTTATGCATACAAGCACTGGGGTACAGGCCAGAGATGTGGGGGGGTGAGAGGATTCACCACAGAGAGTGGGGAGCAGAACAGGCAGATCAACTGAAGTACACTGCTGAGGGGAGCAGCGGGCACAGCAGGAGAGGTCTGCCGCACCATGTGGGTCCCCTCCCTGACCGGCAGCAGGGATCGAACTCGTGCTGCAGTGGCTGAGGTTTGCTTCATAGTGCGTTGCTTAACCCACTGCGCCACCAGGGAGGCCCCCATGTCTGACAGGTTTTATAAGGATACTTTGTTTTATACAACTTGGAATATTTAAGTGCTGAGGTGGTTTCTTTTTTTTTTTTTTTTAAGATTGATTTATCTCTGCATCCAAGAACTGGGGTACAGGCCAGAGGTTGGTGGGGGGAGTTTAGAGGATTCACCAGAGACAGACTGGGGAGCAGAACAGGCAGATCTACTGAAATACACTGCTGAGGGGAGCAGCAGGGAGGCAGGAGAGGTCTGCCGCACCATGTGGATCACCCCCCTGGCCGGCATCAGGTATCGAACTTGTGCTGAAGTGGCTGTGGTTTGCTTCATAGTACATTACTTAACCCACTGTGACACCGGGGAGGCCCCTGAGGTGGTTTCTCAGGCAGCATTTGCAAAGTACTTAAAGACCTGGGTATTGGCTGGGGAAAGAGAAAATACTTGGGACAATGCTCAGAGAAACTGAGAATTCTGGAAGCAAGAGGCTAGTAAGGGAAATATGTGGAATTAGGGTTTTTAAAATTTCCACACACACCAGGGAATTGAGAAAGCCACATGCATCCCCCAGGTGAAACTTCAGCAAAGACCTCAGAAGACCTAAGCCTTCACCTCTAACTAGCCATCAATCTCCAACAGTAGGTATGAGCAGAGAGAAAAATCAGCAACTTAAATATAAGCCAATTGAGATTATCATTAGGTATGGAAGAGAAATGAAAGAAAATAAACAGAACCTAAGAGACTGTGGGATATCAATAAGATGACAACTATGCCTAATCCCAGGAGGAAAGGAGAAAGAGATTTTAGCATAAAGAATATTTGAAGAAATTGAAGAAAGTTTGAAGAAATAGTCAAAAAATCCCAAATTTGATGACAAGCATGAACTTACACATCCAAGAAGCTCAAAATCACTATGTAGAATAAATGCAAAAATATTCCTACCAATGTAGACTATAGACAAATTTTCAAAAGGCAGAATTTGGAAACAGCAATTGAGAAGCAATTAATCACATACAAGGAATCCTCAGTGATATTATGAAACTATGAATGTCAAAAAGTCTGGGGATGTGATATTTAAAGTGCTGAAAGAAGAAAATTTTCAATCAAGAATTCCGTATCTAGTAAAATTTTCTGTCAGGAGTGAAGAGAAAATTAAAGACATTACCAGAAAAACCTAAAGGAGTTTATAATAACTACTAGTCCTATCCTAAAAGATATGTTTAAAGGGAGTTCTCCAGATTGAAATGAAAGGATGCAGGAAAAGAACTAAAAATCATAAAAAGAAATAAAGAGCAACAAAATAGGAAATGTCAGGGCCTCCCTGGTGGCGCAGTGGGTTAAAACCGCACTATGAAGCAAACCTCAGCCACTGCAGCACAAGTTCAATCCCTGCTGCCGGCCAGTGGGGGACCCAAATGGTGTAGCAGACCTCTCCTGCTGTGCCTGCTGCTCCCCTCAGGAGTGTACTTCTGTTGATCTGCCTGTTCTGCTCCCCGCTCTCTGTGGTGAATCCTCTCACCCCGCCCCCCCACACCTCTGGCCTGTACCCCAGTGCTTGTGTGCATAAATAATAAATCTTTAAAAAAAAAAAACAAAATAGGAATTTTCATAGCAAATATAAACTTATGTAAACACAGATATAGTTAGTAACATCCTTTTTTCTCATTCCTCTCCTATATTATTTAGAAAATAAATGCATAAAAGAATAATTATAAAACACTAGAAAACTGTTAAGCGTAAAGGATAGTGCTATCAATGTGTGAAATATTTTGATACAATTGAAGAATAGACTGAAGAAAGTTTTTTCCAAAGAATCATAACCACTGGAGAGATGTGACATGACCTCTCAGAGAGCAGACTTATGAATGTATAGTAATGGAAAGTATATTTGTGCAAGAAAATTCTATTGACCAATGGAAGAGGCAGAGATTCTGAATCAGGTCTAAACACCTAGATGGAAACCTGCTATAGGAGAGAAATAGTATTACAATAGTATAGGTAGTAAAGGGTTAAATGTATCATTGAACTCTACTGGGACAACTGATTATTCATATGGGAGAAAATGATAGCATGTTAAACTACAAAAGTACTAATTACAGATGAATGAAGAAGTTAAATGGGAAAAAAAGACAATTCTGTAGAATTATACAATTTTCTAAGACTGATCCAGTATGAAATAGATAAACTGACCAATGACAGTCACAGAAATTGACAGAGTAATCAAAAGTCTCCCTGAGAATAAATACCCAGGACCAGATGACCTTACTAGTAAATTCTATGAAATCTTCAAGGAAAAATAAAATGCCTATCCCACTCAAATTTTTTTTAAAAAATTAAAGAGGAGGAAAACCTCCCATATGCAGTTTATGAAGCCAACATTACCTTGATCCCCAAACCCAAACCAGGACAGCACACAAAAAAGAAAATCATAGATCAGTATCTTTAATGAATACAGAAGCAAAATCCTTAACAAAATCTAAGCAAATCAAATCCAGTAATACATTAAGAGAACCATTCATTATGAATAAGTGGGATACATTCCAGGGATACTCCTTTGTGGATTATAAATAACCAAAGAAACAAAATGGCAAAACACAACAAAAATAACTCTGAATACAAAAATTATACTGGTTACCAGAAGGGTAACAATGCTGTGCTCAAATAATTAGCAAAAATTCAGAAGTCTGAAAATGCAAGGTATTTGTAATATATGGACAAAAATTGCTTTGAATACACTGATGTAAAATAATTGGTGAAATTACTTTACAAAATAATTAGTATTGCTTGATAATGGGGATTTAATGCATACCCAACAATATCACTTCGAGGTATATATTCTACTACTTAAAACTGTGGATAAAGAAATAAAGATCCAGAAAGCTGGATCGTAAGCCAAGTCTTAAGATCTCATTTGCTTCTTATCAGAGTCTAACTTGCCATGGAATCATGTCTAGTCTGAGAAGTCTAGCTTGTCTGAAATTCAGCCATTTTTACAAATAAATAGGGTAACAATGGCTGTCCACCTATTAGCTGTGCTTGTCCTTCACACAAAAGATGAGAGCATCAAGAAGACTTTCTGACTAGCACTATGCATTAAATTGTTGATTAATGGATCTGAGTCTGGTATTTTCTGTCTTCATTAGATCAGTAACACTTAGCCATAGTCACCCAGTTCCATAGTCAGTCCTTACATTTGCTATCTCCCCTATGTCTCTCAGATTCCTTAGATGTTGAACCAATTATTACATCCTTTTGAACTATACCTGCCCCCCAGTTGATCACAAATGAAAGTCTCAGTCATAGTACTGTCATATTATATCTGGAATAATCAATATTCCTCCTAGCTCCCACTGGTGGCGTGCACACTTCCTGCCATCTAGCTAATAAGAAATCCAAGTTCGAAATTCCATCCTCAGAGTTGTTTCCTAAAACACTTAGTCTCAACTATCTGAAGTTAGATTTCCTACAAGTAGAGCTAAAGAAAGGAATTCTTATTCAATTTTTTTTTAATAGATTGAGTGTTCTCAAAAGCATCGTACTGAGGGAGTTAAGAGAGGGCAGGAAAGCAACTTAGGAAACATGTGACCCTGGCCACAGTCAGTTCCCATAAGAAGTTCTAGAGTGCCTATTATAACACAGAATTTGGCCCAAGTTGAGACAAAAAGGCTACATTTTTCCATCTCTGTGTCAGACAAACACTGTCTTCAGTACACCAAGCAGGGATGAGTTGGAGGTGGGTATGCAGCCTTCTCATCTCCTAGTGAGGCACCTCCTTGTCAAGGGCAATTCTGAGCAAAGAGGATGGCTATGGATTGCTATGTGTCTACATTCAGTGAAGCTAGAACTGGATTAACCACAGCATGTAAGGGATCCAATGGCTTGGCACCCACCACATCCACTAAACTACTGTTTCTTAAGATATCCTTAAATGATCGTGTTATAAATCACAGTAACTCAAAAATTCCATGAAATCAAACCATGGCAGTGGTATGCTAAAGTTGGCATCTAGTACTCAATGAAAATTATTCATATCTCTTCTCAGTGGTGAATCAAGCCATGTTGGTAATTTGAAATTGCCCACACTGGTAGTATTCATGGCATGGAGACTGGCAAAAGTTGTAAACCAAGTCTTTTCTCATGTATGGATACAGATGAAGCTCTTAAACACTTACCAGGATACCATGGAAGCAGTGGAAGGTAATAATTGTTGTCTTTAAGTATGAGGCAAATAAGCTAAGAAAAAGCAATTGTGACAATTTTAGAACTAAAATCTACTTCTATCTGATTTCATTGTAACGGGAACATTACATTTAATTCAACACACACTTTTTGGGTGTCAACCATGTTCTAGCATGTTTGCCACTAAGGCATTCTAAAGGCACTAGGGAAATGGAGTGAAAGTTCAATCTTGGGGAAACTAAGAAGTCATTATCATAGGAAACTGAGTGAATTGTTTCTATTTCCTTGAGATTTTAACGATGCTCTAAATATCTTTTTCCTTTTAAATTTGTAATTAGAAGATTTTAAAAATCTAATCTGAATGCCTGTTTATGAGATACATATGTGAAAGTACTTTGGAAGTGTATACAACTTCCCTCATGGGGCTTCCCTCATGGCTCAATGGGTTAAGCGACGCACTATGAAGCAAACCGCAGCCACTGCGGCATGTGAGGGAGGTGACACACGTAGTGCAGCAGACTTCTCCTGTCTTGCTTGCTGCTCCCCTCAGCAGTGTGTTTCAGTCGATCTGCCTGTTCTGTTCCTCACTCTGTCGCTGGTGGATCCTCTCACCACCACCCCCCCACACACAACTGAACTGTACCCCAGTTCTTATATGCATAAATAAATCTTTTTTAAAAAATAAAATCAATATTAACAGCAACTTTTTCAAATGACTGAAGCAATAGATCTTAAGAGTGAAGATGATGATCTTCCAGAATATCCTTAATTTAAGACAATACCATTTTCTTTGTTGTGGTTTCCATTGAGTTGGAACAACTTCTTCATGCTCTTATTTTGACAAGTGGTATTTTTAATGTGATCAGAATTCTTCCCACTCTGGAGAAAAGAGCAACCTTTCTCTCTTCCAACATATCACTCCATTATCTCTTCAGAGCCAGAACCAGAGTTATTCTGAAGGAAGTGTTTAAATTAAGGCAGCTCCAGCTGTTTATGGCATGTGCGTCTCCTCAGATGCATTCAGGAAAGATTGTTGAGTTCAGGGTCTTCGTCTCTCTAGATGTTTGGTGGTTTGCTGGTCATGACTCACACATGTTTCAAATCTCCACTTCAGTTCTTTCCTTCCTTTCTCTCACATCTTTGTCTATAACCTGCTCCATTTCTGCTCCACTTCATTTTTCATGGCCGCCACTCTTGCTCACTTCTCTTATTACTACATCTAGCAGGACAGTAGTACATTAGGGTCACAGTGTCATTGGTCACAGGTGTCCAGTGCCACAAATGTTACCGGCTGTAGCAAGCAAGGATATTCTGATGAAACGAGAGAAATTAAAAGATGCCTTTCTATTGCCACAGTGAGAGCTATAATAGGAATAGTCACAATGCTGACAACATACCAAACTGAACACCTTACTGAATCCTTGAGACACTAGTGCATGCATACATGGAAGTGTGCACAGGCACACGCTCCAAGCGCATGTGTGAAAACACAACCAGAACATATGATTACCTAGTTTTTCCTAAGTGAACAAAGGAAAGGCAACAGTCGTCCTCAACAGACTTGCTCTTTCTAGTTATAATTTTACAAGATTGCTATCAAACAAGGTTGTAGATGAGAGGCAAAAACCAAAAAAAAAAGATTGTCCCAAGAATTTTTTGAATCAGTTCATATTATTAACACGTGTATTTAGCTCTTAAAAATGACTGACAGACATTTGGAAAGCAAAAGTAAAAGCTGACCTGCAGACAGTTCAAATTTGCCATATGCTTGCTGTCACTGTTAACAGTTTGTAGACCATTCTAATTTATGCTTTAACTGGGTAACCCAATGATTTTTCAAGCGAGTAAATACCTGTTTCTTTTTTACATAGGGTATTTTCTTTTTCTTTATTAGTATGTACAGCATAATAAAGGATTTAGGGCAAATTTAAGATAATTTGAATGGAGAGAATTGGTTCTCCCCCACACACCCCTATGATGTAGTACAAATATTTCCCCGAAAATGATGGCTCCACTGAGGAAATTCTCAAACCATACTCATTCACTGAGTGCAACTTCAGAAATAAAAGTTGTTTCCTTCAACATAGTCTAAAAGAATTGTTTAAAGGAACATATTAGTACTTAGAAATCACTATACTTTAAATTGTATGTATAAACAAATAGCAAAAAGATGCTCTTTTTAACTTAAGTTTTGCCTTTTTAAAAAAATTTTATTACTTCCTTGTGTTTCAGTAAACAAATATCTCATTATATGGTTTTCTTTTTCTTTTGTTTATTGAAATTTCATTTCTATGCATTATTTTAAGTGGAAAGGATATTGGATGGAAAGGAAAAGAAGGAGTTGGTTTTAGTTATTTTAAAATTTCTCTTCATTGTATCTAATGAGAGGTCTTCAACTTTTAAAATTTTAATCAGATAGCCCAGATGGCCGTGTTTCTAGTAAAAATGTTATTAAGACCTCAGTAAATAACATAATTAAGAGATTTACTAATTAAATTTCAAATATTCTAGATTCTAAACAAGGGCTATAAGTTGTGTTGTACAATCTTTCTCCCTTATGCATTTAAAATAGTGGTTGATGTGTGCTAATACTCAATAAAGGAATTTTAATTAGATAGTAGTTAGTTACTAATATTTATAAGTTATATGTGTATATTTTCAGAGTTCCCATATGTAGGCCAACATAGTTTTAAACAATTAAAACCAACATCTAAAACATTTATAACCATTAATTATTTTAAAATAATATATTTGAGTGCTCACATTTTAACCAGTTTTACTTTTCAATTGTCTTTTCTGAAGACCCTTACAGCATGAGTAGCGAAAATAATAAGTAATTTGCAATGGGTTATAAAAATTAATCATAAAATGGAATAAAATGGTTGGATGGAAGCTTGTGCTTATTGTTACTGTGATGGGGAAACCAGAAAGATCTAACTGGCTTTTCACTGCAGACCCTCCTGGTCCTTTAAATTCTCCAGGAGAGGAGAATGATGGAATGATGCACTGCTTCATCTGAAGCTCCAACAAGACTCCCCGTTCATCTGCAGGAGCGAAGCCCTGGGCAGCTGGCACCCTTCCACAGGGAGCTACAAACACCACTTTGCCACATTGCAAGTTTCCTCAGGCAGCAGATGTCTTGTAGCTGCCACGCAGGTCTCCAACTCCACCAAGCCACCTGTACAACATATTTAATGTACCGGCAATGCCTTTGTTCCCACTTGGGAAAGCTTTTTTAAATTTAATTTTTCTTTCAACCCCTGCCTGATCACAACGATTCTCTGAAATGAAGTCTCATGTTGCAAAAGTTTTTATTCAAAAAATATAAGGGAAAAATCAAAGCCCTCTCATTTAGCTCCATCCCTCAACAAGCCCAAATAATTCATAAAAGTACATTCATCTTCTGTATCTTTTCCATTTTTTTTGTGACTTACAAATCCGTTTCCCAAAAGCAATTTTGTTAAGCCACTCCACAGAGAAGTCAAACAAGTAGCTGTTAAATTGCTTACCCTTCTGCCTTACCATGACACTACCAAACTTTAACGTGCCTCCACCACAACTTTAAACGCTGGGTGCAATCCTCTTAGAACATTGTCTGGAATACATTCTGACTTTTTCGGCTGCTAAAGTGATACTTACAGTACCATTGTGTCTGTTTAGTTTAAAAATGAGGTTGATAATGATAATGCTTTTCCATAAGATGATCTTCTACTTTTTAATGATACCCATAGTTCCCCCTACATAAATGACTAAATCCTTACAGAATCTCGGTCTTGATTAGCACTCCTGCTAGTAAAATTTCACATACTAAATCAGCACCAGCTGTAGCAAGCAAGAAAGAAAAAGGCAAGTGTAAATGTTCCATATGCCCCACCAAATTGGCATCTGTGTCAGTAACCCTTTTTTTTAAAACTATTGTATACATACATTCTCTTAAGTGTTTTGTTCACAGAATACTGCTAAGGAAATTTCTCTGCTGGCATATCAAGGAAAGAGCCTGTCCTTAGTATCACTCAACTACACAAAATGCAATTTCTCCTGCTCCTTGCACGGTCACAGACACACCTGAATGTTGTATTTATATAAGTTGCTTCCAGTAAGTGAACATTTATTTTGACATCTGTTCTCTGTAATGTGACTCTGCAGTGCTTTTATAAAGCTGCTTTACAGTTGAAGTTTAACTGGGAGTAACACCAGTGTCAGAGTGACAATAGAATTATTTTGGTCAAAATCTGGAGATAGAGAGTGGACTCTAAATAAACTGGAATGGTGGTGGTAGGAAGGATTTGTGGTCACTCTGATCTGGAACCTACATTTTCTTCAAATTATGAGGTGCCTTTTTGTAGACAGAAACATATATAGAAAGATTTGAATATAGTATTGCTATAGACGGCCTAAATATAGTTAATACAGATACATAGAGATAGGTATAGAGAACACGGATATAGATATACGTGATATAGATTGAGATAGATCAAAATAGCCTCGAAGCTAAATCAAAATTGCCAAGTTATATTTCTTCAGCTGGTTTTCAGTAGTGTACCTATCAGGACCTTATCAATTATCTGAAACCAGTTGATATAATTCTTTGGGAGCATGTTCAAACCAACTAAATGAATCCCACAGTAGCCATCAGAAAGCTACAAACATAGAAGAACATACTAATTAAAAATAGTCCTCATATAGAGAGTGTTAGTAGAACGTGTCCCAGAGAGAGCTGTCTCAAGGAGAAAAAGATATTTATGACTTTTTTTCCCCCTCTCACTGAGCTGGCTTGATTGGTGTAGCACACATATAGGAAAACCAAGTGCCTCTTTCTTTATAACACAAATTGATTCTTGCTCATGTGTAGGGTTAGAGAAAATTGTCAGGTTTTTCCGCCCTCCCACCATTGGTTTCAATGATGACACCTGTGGCCCTGCACGCATGCCTGATGGTGGACCCCTCGAGGACGATGAGAGCATGCTCAAGTGGGCACACCTGGGCTGAGACACAGGTTTTTATAAGGACGGCGTCACGAGGACGCCAGCAGAGAGAAAGGTAGAAGAAGCAGCCGGAGAGGGAGAGCAGAGACCAGAAAACCCAGAGAGAGTGAAGGTTCGCCGGGGACTAGGAGGCCTGCCAACTTCCTGGCCCCCCAGCACCCCTGCCTGCAGTGTACCTGGTCACTAATGATGTAGGCAGCAATAAAAGCCTGAAAAAGCCACTCTGGGCTCCAGGACTCCTCCTTTACCTGGCTGCGGGAATCGTCGTGAACCGCTCCGTGCCTTGCTGGCGCTACATAAGGTATTTCCACAAGAGCTAAAAACTTTGTGTTTTTCATATCTAGCTGCCTTTCTTAATTTGACTATAAGCAACTTGAATGTTGAAATTGTATCATGTCGTGCTTTATCTATCCTGCCCAAGTGTCAGAATTCAGGAAATACCCAATAAATATTTGGCCATGTCAAAATAGTTAAGGAATGCTAAAAGTTTTGCCACAACCTAAATGAACTGAAGATGAGCAACGTACCAATCAGCATGAATGCGCTTTTCTGCCCTTTCTGCGCACTCCTACATAAATTCCAAAATCATAGGCTTTTGAGATTTAGTGATAGTTACATTTGATAACCGAAGAACACATGTGGTTACAAGTTAATCTCTTGGATCTTAAGATCCAGTCTAAACTCTTCATGTACAATTTAGAAAAGAGTATGCCATAAAATCCAAACTTGTAGTATATCTTGCAAAGTGTTTTTTTTTAAAATGTGAAAAACTTAGTCTTAATAACACGTAGCTTCCCTTAAGAGAAAATGGCTTCTCTCCCTGATACTGCAGTAATCCAAGAAAGCAACTAGCTCCACCTCAGGGGAGCTGTGATGGAATTCCCGTACTGGAAGTTTGAAAACAGTGACCCAATGTTTACACACATTAAATTCAAAACTTACACTTACCAACCCTGGACCGGCTATTAAGGATGTTATAACCATTTCATTAAACTTATTCTAAAAGTATTCAGTCATATTATAGTCGAGGGTAGTGCTAATAAAATTTGTATTTCTACTAACCTCTATGCTCCTGGAAAGTAAATGCAGTTGTTTTCAATCTCTATATCCCCTAACATCATCACCTCAATGTGGAATATGTATGTTTCAATGACTGATGGGTACATGATTTTTTAAAAAACTGATTTCTTATTTGGTTGTCTGCTCTTATTTAGCCCTAGGTCTGTAATTGGCAAGCTAATTTTAATACAGTTGTATGAATGATAAATTGCACACTGATATGGGATTTCCCCCAAATGACAGGCAAGTGTAAAAATGAACCTGGTGAGTTCATCAATCAAGACGTCCTTTCTGAGAACACTGTGTGTGCAGTCCTACTACACCGCGGAGTGTCGAGTCATCAACGTAAAGCAAGGACCATAGCAGGTATGAGCCGGGAGGGCATCAAAGCAACATCTGATTGCTTGATGCCTGTGAAGGCTTGCTAAATATTTTAAAAATCAACTTTTGTTTCTGATCCTATGCAGTTTTTGATTGTGATGAGAAGACATTACATTATTACAATCTTAAAATAACCAGGTAATAGACTATATGTGAATCACAGGGTAGTTTCTACATTACCTACAAGAAGCACATGAGAAATGATCATGTTTAGGAGGCAAAAGTCAGAGGTGGTGACACGTTATTTTCATTTGGAGCACAGGCATTCATATACAAGGTGATGTTGGGACTAATGCTCTTTATGTGTATCGGAGACTGATAACTGCCAGTTGTCATTGCCTTTTGTAATTCTGTAGGCTTTGCACACCAAAAGCTACCTCACTGTCTAGAGATGTGTGCCAGGGTGGTTTGTATGAGGTGGTTGCCACTTAAAAGGCCACCACCAGGTCACACACTATTTAAAGCGCTACTTTATTTAAGACAACTTTCAAGTGTTTCTTCTCCCTTTGCTATCTATGATTGCCCCATTTCAGTTTGCCATAGAACAGCTGTTTCGATATCCAGCATTTATCCGTTCTCCACATGCACCCAGCCCAGAGGGATTGTTAAGCAGATCATTGTTTTAATTCTGGCTACATTCCAGGTCCCCATTATTAGTGATCCTGTCTTAACATTTACTGTTCAGTTTGGCTCACAGGTGATGTTGATTAAATTGGATATGCCATCTGGGTGGGTTTTTGTCTGGTAGGCACATTCAAGGCTGAGCACACCTACCACTTCCTTTTGGTCTGAAGCGTTCTGCCACACTTGATGGCTTTCTGCGTGTGGTTATGTACAACCTGGGTTGGACTCCTGGCTGATTCGGTTAGCAGTTGTGTGAACTGGTCAAACCACTACCCAGAGTTTTGGTTCCCTAGTGAATAAGACAAAAAGAATAATCATTAATTCATTTCTTTACTTGGTTCCTTGTTAAGTTTTTAACTATTTATTAAGTGGCTGCTTTGGGCCTGATACTATGCTAGGTATGAAGACATCAGAGATAAATTAGGAATCAAAGCAGAGAAGAGAAACACATAAACAGATTGCAATATTGTGTGTACTGTTCACACACACACAAAAAAAATCAACTAACAGATATGAGCAAAGAGCTATGGAGCTTGGAGGACAGAGCAGCAAAATCTTCCCCCAGGAATCGGGGATTTCTTAAGACAGACATGATCATCGAGAGCTGCAACAGAGATCCAAACATTGCTTTTCTGTATGTCATCAGTTAAAATATACATGTGAGAGTAGCATATAATTTTATTCCTATCTATTGGGGGAAATCAAACATGTACAAATTACTTATTTTTTATTTCATTAGTTAATTTAAATAAGCAAAGCAGACTTGAATACATGTGTTACATACCACATGGGATTGTTTTGAGAATCAAATGGCATGATGTGTGAACAGACACCTTTTAAAGTGCTGGAGAAAGCTCTTTCGAACATGTGAGTGATGTTGCCTGCCCTGCCTATCCCAAGAGGCTGTCACAAGACTAAATTAGAAAATGAATGTGAAAGAATGTTGGAAATGAAAAGCAATGATGATAATAAGAGTGATGATAATAAGCACTGGCTCTTACGATGAACTAGGTACCCTTCTTAAAATGTTCTATGTGTTTTACATGTATTAGCTCATTTAATCCTCACATCTTCTAATATGTAGGTTCAGAGATGAGCCATTTAAAATGTCAGTCTTGAACCAATTTGACCTGTAAAAACAGCAGTTTTATATGGTACAACCTATTGTTATTTCAGTAATTTATAGATGAAGAAATGAGGTGAAAATAGGTTAATTTACTCAATATCACAGAGTTAATGAAAGGTGATTGTTTATCTTATCATGTGTGGGCATCCTGAATCTGTTGGGGTTCTTGACTTGCAAGAATAAAAATCCAAGCTATCTAACTTTAGGAAGAAAAATAATGTATTTGAAGAATATGAAGTCATTCATAGAGTAAAAGGAATAGCTGAGCAGAATATTCCCAGAATCCTCCTGTCTCTCATAACCTCAAGATCTTTCACCTTCCAAGCTACCCACCCCTCACCTGGATGAATTCAGGTATCTCCCACATAACTGATCTCAGGCTTCTGCCCCTTCCCACCCTCAGGAGATCTCCAACCTAATAGAGATAGATCCTGTTAAAATGTAGACCAGGTAATGTCACTCTTCTACTTAAACCTTTCACCAGCTCACTCAGGGGCAAAGGTAACACCTTTATTCAATGTAAGGTGGCCCTATGTGATCAGATCTTGGCCCCAGACCTCTCTGGACAAACCTCCTTCTATTCTTTTCTCCATGCCTCTGCTTTGCTCATACTTTCCTTAAAGACCCAGGGCATAATCCCACCCACCTCAGATCTTTGATTCTGCTCTCCATTGTGACTCACTACCACACCCTTCATTTATTTCTCACATTTCACTTTCTCAGTAAGGTCTTCCTTCACTGTCTATTTAAAATATCAATTCCACCCCAACAGGGAAGCAGCCTGTCTCCCTGCCCTCCTTTATTTTTTTCTCTGTAGCATTTATCATTGTCTCACATACTCTAAGTTAGCTGACTTGTGATTATTATTGGTTTTAAGTAGAATATTAATATTTAAAATTTAAATAGAATATTGATGTTCCAAATATTTGGAACAATATTTGGCACTTAAATACCTGTTAAATGAAAGAGTGACTATGCTTTAAGCAAAGTAAACAGACAAAACTAATGTTTTGGGGACCAAGAAGACTCTACTCTCTGTGCAATTGTGTTCAAAAGAAAAAAATTGTGTCCAAGTCTTAGACAAGAGACTGACAGGGGTACCTTAGGTTCCATACCTACTCACCACCCAGGATAGGACTGGAAACACCAAGTCCCCTAAAAATGACTGGCAACTCACATTGCTACTTTGTACTCAAAGACTGGAGAATGAGTTCTGTGCCACCCACTCCACTTACTGACCTTCTTGACTGAATTCTCTACTTTTCACTACATTCTGTCATCATTTGATATAGTGTCTAATATTTTCCAGAAATGTTAGACTTCCATGAAAATCTGAATTAAAAGCATACTTCTCAATGCTGATTATTAGTGTTTCCATTTTCTTCAAGTTGAGTATTTTGCCACAATTCAGGATAAACTTTAAAATGTACATCTGTTAGGATGCCTAATCTTCTAGAACATTTTTTAACTTTATGTATTTAGGATTTTTATTTTACCTTAAAGAAAATACAGGAATCATCAGCTTGTAATGTTTCTTTTTTCTGCTTTGAGCAGAAAATCATTATACTGCTTTTAATGATAAAAAGAAATATGTGCTTATTTTTTAAAATTGAATAATACAGACAAACATAATTAGAACTATTTTATGCCTTTCCCATCATTTCTATCTTATCCCAAAGGTATAACTTCTAACGTGATACGTTTATTTATTTATTTTTTTATTATGGTCTATTTTAATATCATAGAACACTTTGTAAAAACATTAGATAGAATAATCCATACACTGCTCTTTAAACTACATACTAGATGAGTTAATACTCTTCTACAACTGCATTCATCATTTAATATTCTAACATGGACAGCTTTTCCTGTTACATTCATCTACTTTATAGAGGAGTAATTTAACCTGTCCTTTCATGACAGATATTACTATTAAAAACAAGTTCTACAATTGACATCATTATTATTATCTATAAATATCCATTTGCATTTTTAGGATAAAGACCCAAAAGCACATACTAAGTCAAAGTGTGGATATATTTTATACTTGGTGCACTATATTGTACTGTAGAAAATTTGTTACAATGCAGACTCCTATAGTGAGAATGTTCACTTCCTAACACCATCAGCTAATAGAAGACACAGAATATGTTAGTGTATCTGTGAGCTCTTAGATTCTAGATACCAGATCTTATACAGCACGACCTTCACAGGTAACAGGAGATGAGTCAGACAAATTAGAATAAGTTTGACAAGTCTAAACTGGTGAATACAGCTCCAATATGGCAACCTTTTAAAGCAGTATTTACTTCGATAGGCATATGACCTTCCATGGGACTTTAACATTTTTAATAAGAATGGAATCTATATGAGGTAACATTTAGAAGCGTACTGTAGGTGAGCGATGGCAAAGATAGTACCCAGTTATCTCCACTCACACACTCTGGCCCTTGGCATTCAAAGCATTTCCAGTGAGCTCTGAACACTGAGTCCTTCACAACACTCTCTTCAGCAACACTAATAACTCATTCGAGAAGACACATCAACTATAACCTTTTTGTCATCCTGATCTATAAAATGGTTTTGTCAAACAAATGGGATCCAGGGTATACAGACTTCTCAACAGGATGTATCTTAAGAAGAAGAAAAGTGCAGGTGGCACCTGATCAGGGTTTAAATTTATTTTCAAAAAGCACTTGCCTATGTTCAATAGTATTAAAGATGGGTGTAAACAGGTGGAAGCCTACAGTCCTATTGTGATATGTGGGTATACTTAGAGAAAAATAATGATGAATATTTGATTCAGAATTATTCTGGTCAGAATCCGGCTGGTATGGAGACTCACGTAATGACAGGAAAGCAGCTACTTTCCTTTTTTTTTTTTTATGATTAGGCAAATAGAAAATATTTTTGTGTAACATTTTTTCAATGGTATATAGCTATATGGTATATACAATTGTGGCATGTATATGTTGGTATATAATGTGTGTGGTATGTATGTATGGTATATGTATGTGTCTCAAAAATAAGAATTAGGTTGCTGCCAACATTTTTGAAATTTCCCATATTTAGAACAACTAATGCTAACTGCTGGAACAAATGACCCACAAATCCCAGTGGATTAGCACCATAAAATTTATTTCTTGTTCCCCAAAAAAGTCAGAGATTTCCTGGGTGTTCTTTCAAGAGCTGCTTATGAGATCCAGGTTCTTTGCATCATATGATTGCAATGGTTGGCCTCCACTGTCACTTCCCAATGAGAGAGAAATCTTGAAAGATCACACAGATTTTAGGACTAGTCCTGTATGTTTATACATCATTCCATCTACTTCCAACTGAGCAGAACCTAATCACATGTTCCCAGTCAAAGGAAGCTAGAAAATGTAGTCTCTCCAGGTCTCTAGAAAGAGGACACAGGACCTGTGAGGACCCAGCCAGCCAGCCTCTGC
Source organism: Galemys pyrenaicus (assembly GCA_019455555.1). NCBI lineage: Eukaryota > Metazoa > Chordata > Mammalia > Eulipotyphla > Talpidae > Galemys > Galemys pyrenaicus. The sequence goes on along the minus strand of JAGFMF010011581.1, from coordinate 570,752 downwards.
TCAAGTCTACAACCATGCTTGGAATTTTTATTCTTCTTGGCAAAGGTTGCAGCAACATTCACTTCTTTAAAATTTTGGAGGGAAGACTACTATCTTTTAATGTCATCTCTGTGTCACACAATTCATTCTTAGAGATGAAATTTAGTATGAATATGACTAAATTCATAGACACTTAGAATTGAAAACGGGAATTGATCTCAGAAATTTCCTTATTTGAGTCCACCACTCCTAGCAGGTAATGTTCTGTGCAACAATTCTCAACCTTTTGTAACTACCAAGAAGTCTCCCAATTTTCTCCAAAAGTCTTTTGTTTAGAAGTAATTTGTGCATCAAACCACATTTGTGGAATGATGGCATTCATTTTTCCCATGTGTTGTTAATCAGAAACATGTAAAAACCACAGATCAGAAGACTGAGCAGAATGTGAGAACTAGTCTTACACTGAGTTGACGTAAAACCAGCCAGAAGCAAAGAAATCTAGTGTTTCATAAGCATCTGTGTGTTATCTCAGTGTTTTAGACAGAATCGTGTTACCACTCCCAATTATACTGAAAGCTCTAATGCCTACAGTCATGGCAGTGTTTGGAAGTAGGAACTTTAAGGAGGTAATTAAGGTTAAATGAGGTCCTACAAATGCGGCACTAATCCAGTAGGACTGGTGTCTTTATGAAGAGGAAGAGACACAGAGGGTCTTTCTCCATTCATGCACAGAAAGAAGTCTATGTGATGACACAGCAAGAAGGCTCTGTCTGCAAGAAAGGGGGAAAGATTTCACCAGAAACCTATCCTGTTGGCACCTTGATCTGAGCCTTCCAGCCTCCAGACTGTGCTAAAGTAAATGTCCGTTTCTTAACCTAGTCAACCTGTGGTAATTTATTATAGTAACCTGAAAAGACTAAAACACTTGGTTAAAGGCAAAATACATGCTGTATGTCCTTACAATATGAAAATAGATTTCAAATGTACACTGTGTCTAAGTCCATCATGATTAGGAACAGGAACTGTATTATCCTTCATTTGTAAAGAGATTTACTTACGATATTTGACACTATCAGCTCAAATCTTATTTCTTCTAGGTGTGACTATATACCAAGTACCATGTATCCAAAAGCTCTCAGTGGAAGAATTAGTTCAACAAATATGTTTAGATAAGATTTTGTGTTTGATTTCTTTCTTCATTATAATATCCCACCTGGAGATTCAAGTTCCAGCTTTGATATTAAGTTCTAGCTTCCTATTCTATTAATGTATAATTAGTGAGTTCTATAGTTTATCGTTGCATATAATCACACATGTATGAATAGTGTCAGCTTAATATTCTAATGATCTTTTAACATAAAGTTATAGGTTCTATAGTCAATCTTTGCATATAATCACAGTGTCACACTAAAGGATGTCCAATCTGTCAACCCTATTTATTACTTTTAGATTAGTACAGAGGATGGGATTAAGGTTATAAAGTTATAATTACAATTAAATAAACCATACAGCTCTGTCACCAGGAAATCATTTCCCCAACCCCTCTTCAAAGAAAGAATCAGCACAGAGAGGTTCAGGAAAAGTTACTGAGGACAAAATGCCAGGATGATTATTTGAAAAGACCAGAATCCCACTTTGCAAAGAGTTGCTGATGGTGGGCTTTTGCCTTTCCACCTTCTCTCCAAGTGTGACTTTCATACTCCATGAATCTGCTCCTCTGTGACCAACACAGACTTAAAGAATGTGAAGACTGTTAGAAAGCAGGATTTAGCATCCCCATTTTAATAATAAATACAAACACACACTTACCCAGTACGTTTTACGCCTGCCTGCAACAAAAACAGCTGAACAGATTGTGATGAAATTCAGAGACTGACAGTCTGACAAAAAAATCCCTTTTTGTCTAAAATCTGGCTTCCATAGGTTTTTGCAAATCTAAATATTTGATTTTGCACTGGAAAAGGAGCCAGTCTTATGTACAATTTATAAAATAAATGTGTAGATACATGCTTTAAAATCTCCAAATTTTGTCAACACATACTGTCCAACTTTAAAGACTTTTCTCCCCCATTTTGCCCCTATGACTTGGGTGTATTTTCCTGCTGTCTTTTAAGGCTTTAACTATATTTATCTAATAAGAACTCTTTCGCAAGCCAGTGTTTCAATAGTGATTTAACAGTAGTTTCAGTGTCAAATTGCCCTTTCCACAGCAGGGAGTTTTAAGCCTTACTGTATTATACTTCCAAGACACTCAGGAGCTGGAGTTGGGAGATATAATATTTTCTTTGAAGTTTGCCTTTCACTACACACTGGGACGCAAACAAGCTCCAGTTACTCAGCAGTCAAACAATTCCATCACACAGAGACCAGGGCTAAATATTGCACCAAATTTTCTAATTATGTCTTTGTGATATTTGCTACATGAGGTTAGGTGAAAGTAGACTAGAATCAACATAAAACTCCTGTTTAAACAGGACTTCTGGACTTTTAAGATATTTTAGTGAGTGTCAAAATTTTTCATCAGCAAGTCATAATTACAATACAAAGAACATTCACATATATCTTAAAGTTACTTATTGTACCATAGATGTGTATGATCAGGCTACACAGACATGAAGATCTATGTTAAAGCAGATAGGTTTTATTCCCTATAGTCTCTGGAGTGTGTGCATGTGTATGTGTGCGTAGCATAGATATTTAACTGTCTTGGTGCCATTACTTAAAGAATTTTTAAACATTTCATCAAAGTTAGACCTTCTCTTTTATAACATGTTTATGCATCATTCTCTCCTTTCTTACCACAAGTTCAGAGAGAAAAAAAGACCAGGGTCAAATACCAAGACAGCTCTGTGCTATGGTACCATCATTTCAGGTTTTCAGGTCTAGTTACCCAGCCAGGAACTGATCCCAGGCTATGGAGGGAGTGCTGAGTCCCAGCCACTCCACCATGGGTTGGTGTCTCACGAAGCCACATAGGAAGTTTGCTGACTCGCAAGCAAGCAAACAAGTGAAAAAAGGCGAATTTGTTTAGAGAAGTGGATATAAAGGAAAGTTTATTAAGGAGAAAAGGAACAGAAACAAAGTGGGACTCCTGGGCCCAAGGAATCAGGCCAGGGAGGGACAAGGAAGCAGCAATGGAGTTGTGCCTCTGGAAATTTATACCTTCTTTGCCTAGTTACTCTAAAGACCCATCAGTCTCTTTGTGATTGGTTAGTCCTCAGTGGTCTCACTCACTCCTTCTTAACGCCTCTGTGCCCAGAATTAAGTCTTGTGTCCCAGTCCTTATCTCAGAGTCCTTTTTCATTTTTTATCCTCTTGTCTGGAACATCCTGTCAGTCCTTGGAATATGCTGCCCTTATCTCTGGAGCCTCCCTTATTCCCAAGGTTTTTTCCTATACTGTTCTGACCAGAGAGAAGTAAAGTACTGAAGAGCATTCAAAGACCGAGTAAAAAGCATCCCAAACTATGCCCCACAGAAGCTGTAAGCAAATCCCAAGTCCCTGTTGTAGAGTAAGACCTGTCCACCAAGGCATAGCATGACAAATTGAGGAACTGAGAGAAAATTTATACTTTGCTACACAAAGATAATCACTTCAATATTGCTCTAAAATTTAAGTAAGAATTTTGATGTACTTTAATGATCTTTCATTTACAGCTGCAGCTAGAATTAGCATCGGGAGCAATCTGTATATTAGAAAAGGGAAGATGGAAGGGTTTCAGGAAGTTCTTGGGATGGGGGTGTTTCTATACCAGTAGTGGTTCTGTGGAGAAGAGGGAGGTTTTCTGAGTCACAAGAAGGTGTGCCCTTGGAGGATTTCCTCCAGGGTCACCTGAGCTAATGACAAAGACTGGTTGCCTCCCTCATTAGACCACATCCCTGCATTTAGTGGACTGACAGTTTCGATACACAAGAGTATAGAAAAGGGGGTAAAGAAGGCTAAAACTGAAATTTTAACTGGTAATATCTCTGGGAACTGAGATGCTGAAAAACTTTTCTTTCTACCCACGTATTTTCCTAACATAAAAATGAACTGGTACAAATTATGTTATCAAAAAAGCACATAAGGGAAGTAACCAAGATATCCTTCAGTAGATACGTGAATGGATAAATTGCGGTACATTCGGACAGTGGAATGTTATTCAGTGATCAAAAAAAAATGAGCTATAAGTTAAAAAGACACAAAGGAAACTTCAGTGCATATTACAACGTGAAAAAAGCCGATCTGAACAGGCTATAAACTGTGATTCCAACTGTATGACATTCTGGGAAAGGCAAAACTATAGACACAGTAAGAAGAAATGTGATTGACAGAGCTTGGGAGTAGGAGGGATAAGTAAGCAGAACACAGTTCTTTAAGGGCAATGAAACTATATGATACCCTCACTATTGGTATCATTTTGACGGCTAATACTGTAACGATGAGCACGTTTCATTACACGTTTGTCCAAAACCATGGAATGTACACCACCAAAAGTGAACAGTAAACTCCAGACTAGGGTATGTGATGTGTGCGTTCATCAGTTGTGCCAAATGTACCACTGGGAAGGAAGGATGGACGATGGGTATGGGGGTTCTTTGCACGAATCAAAAAAATTATCTTTGGACATGGGGGGAAAACAAATAACTAAAAGTCAGAATACGAATAAAAAAATATGTGCTTTGGAGAAACAACTTAAGTACTGACATGATCTGTCTCTCCTATCTAGTCACTGTAATGCAGACCAGTCATCATCCTCTGCGGTGTTGCAAAAAGCAAAGTTCAGGTTAAACATCTCATGAGGGAAAAAAAGGTATATGGGCAAAGTAGTCAGCACTTATGTTTATAAAAATAAACAGCATTCAAACCGTATTTGGAAGAATTACAAAGATGCATCAAAAAATCGCCCTCCAGATGAAGTTTCACAAATGAAGTCATTGACCTGCATTGAGCTGAACACCAAACAAGGTGCCCCTTCTTCTAAAGCAATGAATATTCTTCAAACGGCAAGGGAGCAGAGCTGCTGTTTGATGCTGATGACATTGAAAATTTAGGAGAACGGAAATCCCATCATTTTTCATTTGTATGCAAATTTGTCTGTTCCAGAAATTAACCCTTGGACCCCACGTCAGTTTTCATCTCCAGGAATTTTCCTTGCCAGCACCACACAGTGTAGTTTTGTCACTATCCTAAGGTCACTAGGCTTCCCCAGTTTAAAAACAACCACCACCCCCAAAGTCATAATGGTGCTTTGTTTATCCTCATTATTGAAGGATAAAGAGCAAGGGAAGGAGAGGCCTGTTGTAAAATGCACATCTTTAATGGACAGCCCTGTGAGCCAACAGCATTGAAATGCAAACTGCATTCTGCTTTGGCCAAACTGCTTTCGTTGACCACTGCTCCTAGTGTTAAGGCGAACCAGGGACAATAGACCAATCCTATTACCCTCCTTTTCAGCCCGATCTTCAGCTGTTAAAAAGTTCCTTTGTTACGTCCCACCTTAGACAAATGTCACCATCTACATGTGAAGGGGAGAGAGGTGATTGAGGTTTTTAATTGATGTGGATTTAATTATGCTAATTTAGACAGCTGTAAAGCATTTTAGTATAGCTGCATAATAGGGCAAGCAAATACAGGTGCCCTTCACTGTAGGAGCTTAATTTTTAACCGAGGTAGCTTTAAAAGAGAAAGGGAGTTCAAAAGCCTGGGCAATTTAAGATTTGTAGAGGGAGGTTCACTGCACTCTGAAGCATTTAGCACGCTTTACGTGCACCTATGAGAGAACTCAAAAGAAACAATCATTCCTGATTGAAAGCTCTGAATTTGTCTCTGATTAGAATAGAAAATTTTAAGTAATGGGTTTATCAACAGTTGGTTCAATATAACACTAGGATTTGGGAACTGAAAATGACCTTTATTTCCACCTCTTTAAAAGAAGTCACATGTTGGAAATGGTGATTAAAAAATTGTCATGATTTTTAAAAAAAATTTTAAGTAGGAAGTTGCTTCTGGTTTTGTGAGGTTTAATGACAAGGTGTTTGCCTTATACACCTGACAGGACCTTCAGTTCACTACTAGCAACATGGAGATATGATTTTCAGCTTTGATGGTGGGAAAATGTATTCATTTTGTTTTTTAATTGCTGTATAATGCCATTTTGTTTTGGACTTTTTTGGAGGGAAGGAGGGAGTAAGATTAAATACCCAGAAGACCCCATATAAGTTGTGTTGATTCTTACACAAGTAGGATATGAGTCACATGCATTTGCACAGATGCTCAAGAAGCATTGGCCAGTCAATTCACTTCTCCAAGCAGCTTGGTTTTAAAGGGAAATTTTGGACAGACCAATATATAATAGTGTGAATAAAGAGCAGGAAGAATTAAAAATCTTTATGGCTTTTTTGTGTGACTTGTTGAGGTAGGGGGGTTTAGAAATGCTTTCACCTCTGGATGACACTGTCTTTAAGGTCCAAGTTGTCCCCACAGACAGCTCTCCTCTTAGGAGGCCTGTTACTTTTGTAGAGGACAAAGAGCTTATAAATGAATCATCTTCTTTTTCCCCAGTCATTTCCTTCTCTACCTTGTTAGGCTTCTCTTCTGTGCGTTTTCTTTTGTCCTACACTAATCAGTGATGTAATTAGGGGCAAAGAAAAGAAGAAAGAAACAGGGGCATCTGTCCTACATTCCACACAGAAAGTGGAGAATGACCTTTCTAATCCTGCCCTCATTTTTTGGTGAAAAGACACAGATGTGGGCATGAAGTTAACTCTGGATTTTTCTAACTCTTCAGCTCTTGAATGAGCTGATTTCCCTCACTTAATTGATTTACCAAATTAAATAATCATTTATAAAAAAGTCCCCCAAAATATACCTTATGCCTGTGTAGAGTATATATTTATATTGTTTTTAAAAATATAAATAAATAATAAATAAGATGAACTTGATAAAGGCAAACTCCAAATTATATTTAAGGATACTGAAATAATTTTGATTGCCCAAGAATCCTACAGCTGAAAAGCGAAGTTCACAACCCAAAAATGACAGGCTTCACAGGAAAGTTTTCCATAAGAGGAGTTAGGGTGTACAATAACCAGAAAACTTAACTCTTAGTAACTTCATATAGTAAAACAATCTGGAAGAAAATATAAGAATATTAAGAATGATAAAAGAGAAAAAAGAAGGAATAACTAATATAGAAAAAAACATAATGAAAAAGGAAAGGCAAATTTAAAAAATAGACTGCTGAAATGGAAATATGTTCATTTAAATGAGACTCCTCAATGGATGAGTTAAAGAGCTACTTGCTGAACTGGAAGAGATCTCAAATAAATTATCTCCAATTTGAAGAGAATAGAAGAGCCTAAATGCAAATGTTTAAAGCTAAGAGACATGAAGGAAAGAATGAAATTGCCAAACAATATCTAGTAAAAGTTATAGACCGATAAAATAAATGAAAATAAATCCATACCTAGATATATAACAGTAAAAATAAATAATGCTGAATTTAAAAATGTATGTATTTTAAAAGAAACTAAAAAGAAAACTTAGAGTACATGAAGAATAACAATTAGTTTGAAACAGATTTTTCATGAATAAAAATAGAGCCAGAAGGAAATGGAATAATTTCCTCCAAAAAAATAAAACAACTATTGATTTAGAATTTTATAGCCAAATCAAATATAATTAAAGATTAAAAATATGATAAAGAAAATGTTTTATTAAAGCTAGTAGATTTATCATTCTTAGATTTCTTAAAGAACCAACAAAGGATGTACTTTAAGAAATAAAAATGGAACCAGAAGAAACGAGAACTAAAAACCTATGTATAGTGGTAAAATAGATTTCTTAATGAAAGAACCAAAAAAGAATGTACTTTAAGATGATAAAAATGGAACCAGAACAAGGAGAAATAAAAACTTATATTATAGTGGTAAAATAGAATGACTAAGTGAAGGCCGATAAAAACAAATGAGAAGCAAAATAATATATTGAAAATAGAAAACAGGTAGATCAAGCATGCTTGTTAAAATCTTATGAGCACCACTGGAAAATAGAAATGGAATATATAATTCCCATTTAAAAAAAGAGTATTAAGAATAGGGAAAAATAACAAAGTAAGATATGGTAACTAGAAATCATATATGTAATTTATATTTGTAGAGTGGAACAAGCACTTGTTAGCTTATCTTTGTTTCTTTTTTTTTTTTTAAAGATTTACTTATGCACACAAGAACTGGGGTACAGGCCAGAGGTAGAGGTGTGAGAGCATTCACCAGAGACAGAGTGGGGAGCAGAAAGGCAGATCTACTGAATGAAATACATACACTGTTGAGGGGAACAGCAGATGAGACAGGAGAGGACTGCTGCGCCATGTAGGTTATCTCCCTGGCCAGGGATTGAACTCATGCTGCAGATAGCTTCATAATGCTGCAACTTAACCCTTTGCACCACCAGTGAGGCTCCTATCTTCATGTTTCTATAACTAGTTTTGAGGAAGGCTTGGAATTAATTGAGGGATTCTACTTGAATAAGAAGGACTTCACAATGTAGAGTGTAAAAATATTGATAGTTCAATATCATAATTATAAATGCTGACTTAAGACAAATTATGCAGAAACAAGAGGCAGACAAAAATGAAAAAGACTTGTACATGGGAAGATTCATTGGACTAAATCAGGAAATTTGTGACTTTTTTCTGAATCTGCCACTTATTTGGTGATTTTAAGCTTATTTATTAATTTCTCTCACCCCTTTAGGTCTCTTTCCATCATAGATAAAATAAGGGATTCAGAGTAAGTGATTGTTAAGGTTTCTTCCAACAATAACACAATAGACCACTATTCTATGAGCTAGTGACAGAAGAGGAAGACACACCTAGGCTCTGTCCCCTGCCCTCAAATATCCCTGCACTAGACAACTGGACTTCCTTCACTTTAGTATTGTTCCTAATCCGGAAAAGCTCTTTTTTTTAAGGACTCTGTAGTAAGCACCATCAATTGATTCTCCTCCAATATCCTTCCTTTGCTCCTCACACGAAGAATACCAATTTTTATCAAGCTGGCATTATGCCCTCTTCAATAGTTTCCTGATTCCCTCGAGTCTAGAAGTTAGGATGTAGGTCTATCCAGTGAGATACTTGCCAGGCTTATATGGATTTGTAGAAAAACCTTTAGTTTCTTGATATCTAGTCTTGTAACTAACAACCACCTTGCACCTAGAAGCTCAGGATTATTTTGAAATCTGTCCTGACACTGTTGAACAACTCACACAAGGGCAGCAGCTACCTATGCCCAGATATTTTTTTCCAAAGAGATAATGAAACACCTATTTGTTTAAGCCAAGTTTTTGGTTTTCTATAATTTCCAGCTGAGCAAATTCTTAATTGATAAAGGATTATCTACTAAGGTTTCATTGTGTGTGTGCAGAGTGATATTTAGCATTAGTGGTGAGTCATAAAACTAGACCAATTAAAATATGAGGTTAACAAAGTAAAGTGGGTTTTTGAATTCTATATGCACTTCTGTGCAATGTAAGATTTCACATTTGTTAGGAAACCAAACACACTCACACACACACACACATACACACACACCCCACTGGGATACCAAGGTATGGATTATACAAACTCGAAACTGAAATTTAAATGCATGAGTATTTTTTAAGGTTACTTGATAAGATGGTAGAAGTGTAATGAAACATGCTTTAATCTTCAAAAATATGAATAACCATTTTAATAAATGGTCAGGACAAACAGAATGTGTAAAGTATGTGATCTTTGATTTTGCACACTTTAACTTTTAGGTTCAGCAATATGATCCTGAATAGTATAAATTTTTGTCCCTTTATAAAAAAATATAATACATACACATACCACTCATAATAAAGATGCTACTGGAGTTTGAGTATGTTTAGCTGATAAGTCTTTAAAATACAGAATCAATTAGTGTTCTTAGACTCATTAAGAACATTTTTATATATTGGTATGTTTCTTATTTTTCAAGTGCTAATCAATATTTATTAAAGATCTATTTGAGGTTCTTGCTTTAATAGTTCCTTTAAAACCTTTGGTATGGATCAAAAAATTGCTCTCACACATTTTGTATGTTTTGAAACTTGCTTTGTTTTGCTAAAAGATAGGTAAATAAAAGCCAGATCACATTCTAAGGTTTTGTACTCAGAGATGGTGAAGTCCATTAAGGGACTGTTTAAAGAAGGGAGTTCCTTTTAGGCAAAGTTTGATCTGGGGCAGGGGTTGGATCAGGCGTCCAAGTGTTTTCCTATTTCAAAAAGTGTTAGAAATATGTAATGTTTTAGTTGGAGAGTCAGAAAGCCATATAATATAATGGGAGAGAACATGAGCTATGACCTCAGACAGGTTTGGCATTAAAATCATTCAATTTATTTCATTCAATAGATATTCACTACCACATTCTAAGTACCAGTTGGGCCCCGGAGATAAAATGAAACACAATCGATGTAGTTCTTGTCCTCTTGCAACTTTGAGTCTACTTTAAAAAATTGAATTAAAGAAATTATTGCAACACAAACACATAATTATGTATGCCATGAAGAAAAACATGTTGGGAGATGGTAATTCAAAGTAAATGGTCCTGATTCAGACAAGCAAAAGCAGAAAGGGAGTCTCTAAAAACAATATTCCAGGTGACTTAAGGGGTTGAGTGCCACAGCACTGTGGGGCCTCCACAGCCACTGCAGTGCAGTCTGATCCCTGGCCAGGGAGGGGACTCACATGGCGCAGCAGACCTCTCCTGTCTGACCTGCTGCTCCCCTCAGCAATGTCTTTCCGTCCATCTGCCTCTTCTGCTCCCCACTCTGTCTCTGGTGAGTCCTCTTAAGATCAGCACCCCCCGCCCCAGGCCTCTGGCCTGTACCCTAGTTCTTTATGCATAAATACATAAGATCTTTAAAAAACACCAAAACAAAAACCAATATCCATGATGCAATTTAAAAGCTATGGGTCAGGGTCTACAAAGGCTATAACTTGCACCGAGGTCCTGAGGGTCAAACAAATTCCATCCATCCAAACAAGTAACAAGTAACTGAGTATCTGTGGTCAAGAAGAGAGTCCATCATTTACTTTGAGTGACCATCTCCTATAATCTTAGGGTACAGCTTGGCAAGATATTGTGATATTTAAATGTGATCAAGTGATTAAAAGGAGATGCTGAATCAAACTAATTTTTCCAGTGCTATCTCTGAACTGAAATTAGGCTTAGCTATTCTACGTGTTTTTGTTTCACTGGATAGACTAACTTGTGATATAATGAAACTTATGATTGACTGTCTGATATTCCATGTGCCAATTCAAAACTATCTCATGTTTATTTATTTAAGATATTCTTAGTCTTGTCACTCATTTCTCAGATCAACTAGTTAGTTTCCATTCCTATCATCTCATTATATTGAACACAACAATGTCTTTTCTTATCAGAGGTTGCTGTCATTATGAACTTTTTACCCTGGTCTACTAGGGTTCTCTAGAGAAACGGAACCAAGGGGATGTGTATATAAACATGGGTTTATTTTAATTAATTGGCTCAAACAATTGTGGAGGCTAGCAAGTCTGAAGTCTGCAGGGCAGGTGGCAGACTGGAGACCCAAGGAAGGGCTGATGCTACATCTTGAGTCTGAAGGCAGTCTGGGTGGCAAATTTCATCTTTCTAGGGGACCTCACTCTTTTAAGGCTTCCAACGGATTGGACAAAGACTACTTATATTGTTCAGAGTAATTTGCTTTACTCAGAATATACTGTTTAAATGTTAATCACATCTCAAACATATGTTCACAGCAATAGCTAGACTGGTGCTTGACCAAAAGCTGGGGACCAGCTGAGATATGAAATTAACTCTCACACCTGCCCATGACGATTCTATTCGAGATCAGCACTTTATCCAAATACTGTTATTTTCTGTTGGTCTGATTCTCTGAAGTCGCCAGAAGATAGTGCTCCCAAGGGCATGACTGCATACGAGATGGCGTGATCTCCCAGTCATGTCTCAGGAGACTGTGAATTTTAGACCACAGAAAAAGCCCTAGTGAAGGGAGAGGTTGCAAGACAGAAAGATGTGCAGAAATCAGGCTGTGAGTGAGACATCTTCCAAAGGTAGCTCGGATTGGTCAGAAGCCCAAGGGAAGAATGAGAGTAGAGAGTGTTCAGGAAAGACAAATAGCAGGGGCCATACCATCATGGACAGAAAGACATGAAGATAGCAACCTTCAGTAACCAGGAGCTATACAAACTGGCTATTGAGAAGAGCTAACTGGATCTCTGGAGGTGCACATTTGGGTGGGTGATATGTCAGTTCTCAACAGAGTCTTAAATATGCAGTTGTGGTTATGCCTGAGCAAAGCTCCAGAACTCCACCATTTATGACTCTCAGGTTCCTGCTCTTCCAGATTGTCATATGTTCTCTTAGTCTGTTTGTACTGTTATAGCAAAATACCATAGACAGGGAATGCTTTAAACAAAACATTGATTTCTCACAGTTGTCTCAGTTTCTGAAAAAGGCTTACTTCTGGTTCATAGACAACCATCTTTTGCTGTCTTCACATGGAGGCAGGGGCTAGGGAACACACTGGGATTCCTTTTTTAAAGGCACTAATCACATTATAAGTGCACTTTTATGACATAATTATCTCCCAAAAGCCCCATCTCCTAATACCATCATACCAGGCATTAGAATTTCAACTTGTGCATTCGGTGGGACAGCAGATAACAAACATCAAGCTCCTAGCACATGACATGTCCTCATATGGTGCCACTGAGCCAGATTTTGGAGCAACAGAGATTGACTTTCCTCCCCAGTAACCTTGGGTAATTATTTTGACAATTTGAGCCCCAATTTTCATATCTGTACAAAGGAAATAATAATGTCACTTAAGACTATAGTGAAAAGTAAATAAGATAATATATTTAAAGTAGTTAATCTCTTGCTTGGCCAATATTAAATGTCCAATGAATGTGAGTAGTATAAATTCTATTCTTCTCCTCACTGATAGACACAGTACTTTTTTTTAGTCGAAAGCAGTTTTATAGTTTTGTTTCAAAAAAAAACCCTAAAAGTGTTTTGAGGAATCTAAGAAAACCTGTCCAGTAATGAGAATTTAGAGGTAAAAGGGTTGACTAGGGCATCTGAAAAGTGGGATTTTCTTCCCCTTCTCCAGTCATAGTTCTGACGTGGAGAGTGTTCCTGGCTTTCTTGGGGGTTCCCATGACGTAGAGATCATAGGGTTTTGTTGTTGTTTTTGTCTGAAATCCTCATCCATTGGGAAGCATAGAATTCATCAGAACCATTCTGAAAAGCTGACTTCTGACCTCTATAAATGCCTCCTTTATTCAAGTGTGTATGCTAATTTTGTATTTATGTTTATGTTAGTATATTTCCATTATATTTCATCTGTGCTTGTCCTGTATTTGCATTAAAAGTTGAGGACTTAGAATCTCTTTCAGATTCTCTAGAATGTCTCACAATTCCCAGTGACCATCATTAAAGCCAACAAACTTATAGTGAGAACAAACTATATTCAGGGTCCTATGCTAGATGCTGCCCACTGTGGTGGACTAATACTCATGAATAAGGAAAATTTTCATAAAGTTTTTATGTAAAGTCTCAGCACCAAAATATAGTATAGTATAGCAATACAGTATAGTATACTATAGTAATACAGTATAGTATAGTAATACAGATCTGTAAAACACACAACAGGCTGACTGGGGAGGGGTACAGTCTGCAAAGACAAACTCAAAATTCATCAAGTCACACTCAGTTTTCATCGTGGGCAAGATGCCTGCTCTGTGCAAGCAGGGCACTCCCTAGCTTCAAAGGCATTCTAAGGTGACTGACCATAAAGATGCATTCTCTGTTTATTCAATTTTGTTTGTGAAGGTGATGTATGATTATAAATTTTTATTAGATACTAACAGCATTCTTGACACTAAACAAATACAATGAGCTGCTAATCACAGCAAGGGTCATTTATTTTCTATTTTGGGTCACTTATTTTCTCTACTGAAGGAAAGGAACATGACAGCTCTCTGTTAATAGTGCCAAATCAGAAAACCCATTTTCTTTTGTAAATTGGAGTATCATGTCCCTTTTCACCACACCTCCCTTTAAACCTGGCATTCACTTCTCTCTCCGATTATGCAAGATCTTACTTAGACATGCTACCTGCAGGATTGAAAAATTAAGGGAAAACCAAAATATCATAACTAGTTTCTATGAGTGAGGAGTAAATTATTCTTTCTGAGTTGCTACATGCATTCTCCCTGGGCCCTTCTTCCCTACAGAACCCAAAGAGCAAAACAATATATCTTCCTGAGGAATATATTATCTACACTAACTTGACGATCTTGCTGTTGACAATATTGCTTGTACTTCACTTCACTCCCCTCCTGTGGTCCAAAACCAGATCCAACACCCCTGGGCCCACACTGGGGTTGTACAGCAGCTGAAGGGCCAACTGCCAATGGGTCTGGAACAGACTCTTTCCAGCCTGGGCACCTGACTTCTTGGCTATCTCCCTTTCAGGTCTCATTGGTTGATGTGGCAGCTGTGATTCTGACAATGAGCTTGGTGTTGGGTCAAGTTTATATTTGGCTGACTTACTCCCTTAGATGCCATTTTCCTTGACTCACCCTTGATTACAGGGAATGTTCTTTATTACTTTTTAAATCATATGATATCCATAAGCAAAGCTTTGGTTAGAATTTTTGAAAGCATTACCCATGACTGATTTTTTTTCAGTGCTGAAATGCAAGAAGCTAAGCAAGAGCCTGCCCAAACCCTGTGTTTAGCCCAGTAGTGTATCAAATATCATTTGTAACGTTTGAATAAGATGCACAGTTATTTTTTTTTCTTTCCTTAAGAACCTCAGTGCAATGTATACCTATATAAGTAGTTTATAAAGGGAAATAGTAAATGTTTTATAGATTAGAAATTTTCTAATAGTCTTCCTTCCCTAAAAAAATTTGAAAAGCATAAACATTTGTGTTCTTATATAGTGAAGGTGAAATAAAAATTAAGTACAGCTCTATTGATAAAGTAGTGCTTTTATTCATTAACTATAAACAAGTTACTTGAAAAACTTGCTTTTACAAGGAAAAAACTCAGTGTTGTAGCTTTATCATAGAACACTATCCTCCCCCAAAGCAGGCTGCAATAATTAATGTCCACAGAATGAAAATTCCAGGTTATATAATTTATTGCTACCTTGTTAAATATAAAGGCCAAATTGACCGCCAGCATTCGTGACCTTGGAAATCATGCTACATATGTTGATAACAAAATTTATACTTTTATTCTCCCAGTTATATGTTGATAGTCTAAAGAACCGTTTTTGTTGTTTTCTAAGATATATATTTATAAAATCTCAATATCACAGAAATATGTGAAGTAGGAAAATCTTACCTTAAAATCTCTCAGGTAAACAGTCTTGTGAATATCCCTTCAACTTTGCTCTCCATATGTTAATGTATATGGACATAATTTTTATTAAAAAGGCAAGAGACTATATACTTCCTCTTTGTGACTTTTGCATTATATTTAATATTTCTTAGACATCTTTTCCAAGCTGTCTCATTCTTTAGATTGAGTTGATGGACATTTGCATGGTTGGGATTGAATCCTAACTCCAAAATTCCATGATTTTGCAAGTTATTTAATTTCTCTGTGCTTCACCTTATAAACACAGAAAATGTGATATTCATTATAACTACCTACAGTAGTCACCATGAGGAATAAGGAGTTACTGCCTAGTGCTTGGTGAGGTGCAATTATGAGTGCTGGACCATGGACACTTCACTTCTTTTTGGCAATCCCATTTTGATGGGCAATTTTATTCTTACATATAATGTGCAAGGAAACCATCTTTCTAAGTACAGCTGTACCAATGTTGTGAGCATTTGTAAAGGATGACTTTTCAGACGTATGATTTTTTAGTCTAAGGTGGTACACAGTTTTTCAACTAATAGTTATTGCAAAGTCCCTATTCTCAAATTATAACCATTTATGCCATAATAGTGAATAAGTGTAAATGTGTGATCATGAGATATACTTTGTTTTAGTCTCTGCATAAAAAGTACATAGATATTTTAAAACAAAAGAGCTTATGATTATTATCACTCAACACAGCATTAGTTATATAATTTTAAAAATCAAGAACCATTTTTCCATAATTCCCACTGTTCTCAGATTTTCTGCAAACCTTTAGACCCAATTCTCTAGAGAAAAACTCCATAGCATGTTACCTTCATAGAATCCATTATGATGAACTGCAGGAAATAATATTCCATCAAGCAGCTACTTATAAGTATATACCAATCAGATGGGTGACAGATTCTTATGGAAATTAGCAAGTTGAGATATGGAACAATTATGCCATACTCTACAGGTAGAGTAACATTATTTCTGAAATCTGTTGCCGGACAACTCTGTCACATGTTTAGAATTGAGATTGTTGCAGGCCACTGTGCTGGAGTGACATCCTGAGTCTGAGTGCCCCAGAGCCTAGTAATAGACACACATGTGCTGTGGGAAACTGTGCTGAATGGCAAACACTTTACCATTTTGGAAATACTAATAGATTTCACTCTAATACTTTGGCATAAAGCTAAATTGATGCCATAACAGGGCTAATAATATCTGATACAATGACAGTAACATCTTTAGGAATAAGTCAATCTGGACCTGTTGAGATAGAGTAAAAAAATTAGAGAATGAAGAGGTTTAACATCACATTAATAGGAAGGTGAAGATAAGTACTTGTACAGGAAAAGCAATCCTTCGGCAAATGTGTTTTTAACAAGTTTTACTTGCTTGCCATGCTTATTGTTGCTTTCCTCTGCACAGACTTTAAAAAAAATTTAAATATGATAGTTGAGAATTTTAATTTTACCCTTTCACCCCAAAATTGGTTAATATGTAACTCTGCTGTTTTTCAACTTCAAACGTAAAAGTTTTGTGAAAATGGAGTTTGGTGTCAAATAAGTTAATGAACATGTATATTTTACAAACAGTTATCTAAAAATTATATTTGTTTTCTATATATGTTTTGTATCTAGTATGTTTTCAGCATAATCAGTTCTCTACCTTGTCTTTTAAACTACAATTTGTCCAAAATAATATAAGCCTAAGTCTTTGGAAATAAGTGTTTAGCTATCATAATTGGCATTATAGGCTAAAGTATAATATAGAATATTCTGTCACTAGACATTAAATTGAAATTTTAAGGAAAATGATGGAAATAGCTGTAAGGGGGAAGAGGTAGCCTTTTCAATCTAATTTGTTATGCACCACAGTAGGGTAATGGATGCAATGAAAGTTCCTTTATTGAGTTCCCATGTCCAAAAGGTATTTAGGTAGCAAAGGATGTTAAGCAGACCCCCTGCCATCCCCTTTAACTGCAGATAGCAGGAAATAAGGTATATAGGTCTATGTCCTCCTGATTTTTATTTCCTCGGGAGCACAACTTATGCAAAGGACACCTTAGGCTGCTTAGCAGATCACAAAGGGTGCAGGGACCCCCTCACTGTCTGCTTGAATAGAGCGATCTAAAGGAAGGCTGCAGCCATACCAGGAGTTCAATCCTTCAGGTGGGTCTTTTCAAATTCCAATAGTGAGGAGTTACTGGAGAATTGGTAAGGATTTCACTAGGCCCCAGCAGGTTTGAGATCAAAAGCTTTGGTTAAATAAAAGCCTGTTGGGAAATCTTAAAACCTCTTTGTAATGTAACTTTAAAAAGTTAATACAAAGAACCCTTAGACTGAAGCCCGTAACAGCAGGAACAAAGAGTATATCAAAACTGATTCTATTAAGAGAAAATGGACATACAAATTCACTTAATTTAAAGAGCAATCCAGTTATATTACTGTGCCAGAGAATAGAGCTTCTACCATACCATCAAGTCCATTTAGAAGATGTGCTCATTTCTTGTTAAATATGTCAGACTTCATTCTTTGTTGTTCAGATATGCTTTTTAAACAACATATATATTCATTTTCTGGAAGGAGAGAGTGATGTGCATTTAAAGTTATTTCTAAGGAAAATACTTTCCATACACATTTAAATCAAACTTGAAACCATCATGCAGAAGGTTATCTCTTTTTCATGGTGTCAAACTGTAAATTGCCCATTCCCCTTAAGATAATAAACCTTCAATTGATATTGATTGGTAGATCATTAATGAGTGCATTAGTTATAATGTAATTTTTATAATTAATACTGATCCATTTCTTGGCAAGTCACACACTTTTAACTGAACTCATCTTCTAAAGTTTTAAAAAAAATGTTTTGCTCCGTCAACAGCTACTAAATAAAAGCCCCTGATTTTGTTTTATGTCTAAAATTTATAATTTGCCTCAGATCTTTCAAAACACTTTAATATACTCAATGTCTCTCTCATTTTCACATTAGGCATGTGAGATGAGTAGGTTAAGCATCACTTTCATTTTTGGTTTTAGTAAATAGAGATACTAAAGCACACTTAGGAGGCCAAATAATGTGTTCTCGATTGCACAGTTAGAGTAAATTTGGACTAGAAACTATTGCTCCTCTCAAATGACAAAACCAAACTAATAACAAGTCTTATGTCCCGTATACAAGTGAAAACAATTCCTGGATGGGGGATGACAGTGCCTCACAAGTAGTGAAACAATCTTCCTGCAGGGTTTGGTGTTTTTAGGATGTAAGATGCAGGAGCAAAATAGGGCATGACTGACTAGAAGGTGAGCCATGTCCTTATAAACAGAGGTTCCCATTTCAAGGATCAAAATCGTATGAAACTAGAAATAAACCAAAAGAAAAAAGAGGGCAAAAAGACAAATCTCTGAAAAATAAAGAGCAAACTATTGAACTACTATTGAGGTATGAGGAAATGAATGTTGAAACAAACAAAAATAGAGTTCAACAAAGTATGATTTTTTTCTGAATAGATATCACTTTTCATCACCAAGATTTTGAAAAATTATAAGGACCTCTGTGTTTTTGCAAGCACACTAAGACATTTTTCTAGAAAATTATTAGTTACTTGTGTATCATGTTTTGAATTTTTAATCCATTCCAATGTGTACATTAAAATATTTAACTAGACCCTTGAAATCCAAAAGTTTAGAAGTCACTACTAAAGCAATGAGTTTGAATAAAGTGTTATTTGAATACTTGATACACAATCAGTAAGAATCAGATCAATTTTGTCTTATTCCAGGTCCTTGCTGGCTGTTGGCCAGAAGCTACACTGAGTGCTTACCATGTGGGGCTGTCCAAAGTGCAAGCTTGGTTTAGCAAGGCTAGCAAGAGAAAAACTCTGCCAGCAAGAAATCATAAACTTTTAAAACCCAATAATGGAAGTGAGATCAACTAATCTTGTCTGTATTTTATTCACTGAAAACAAGTTACTTGGTTCAACCCAAACTCAATGGGAAAGGGTTACATAAGGTTCTAGAAGGATTATTAGGGACCAATGTTAGAAAGCTATCTACCACAGCATGTACTGCCCAGTTAACAATGGGATTAGAGGACACTGGGAATAAGTGGGAAAGAAAAATACCTGGAGGTAAAATAGAGTGATGTTCTTCAGAAAAAGACGCAGAGTATTCACAACTGAATCCATCCTTGAGGAAGTGTGTTGAGTTTCAGGTCAAATTAGTGTATATATGATGTCAAAGTAGTGACATCATTATGTATATGTTGGGGGAAACTGAAGTGATCGTCATTAATGTGTGATGATGACAAAACCTAAAACAAGACAATAATCAATACCTAAGAAACACAGCTTGAACCGAGTGGGAAAACATTCCACAGCTGATGTCTTTCTCAGAATGCTGTATGTAAAAATTAACAGTGATAAACCAAACTGAATGACATTCATGATGTAATTAATCTGGATTTAGCACATCTAAATAGACCCACACTGTTTCTCTGTAATTTTTTGAGCTTAAATTTTGAGTTTGTTTCAAGACCATAGTGCTAATGATGAGCTACTTCTTGCCCTTATTTACGACGCACCCAGTACTCACTTTGATGGGACAGTTGGCTCAAGGTAGTGGACCCTAAAACAAAATATAGCTTTACTGATCCCAGCAGGGGGAATATGCTCATGCCAGCGTTTTTATTAGCATTGCTACTCTAATAAGTGGAGCTGATCAGCTGTGTGCATGCATGTATGTATGGGTTAACATTGGTTTATAGCGCTGTATATGATTCAGAAGAGTAGCTTCATGCTCCTCAGATGTGCATCATCACACCCCACCCATCCTAGAGAACCCATATCCCTTGATAACAAAAATGAAGAGAGATATCACAGATAAATTATCTTACCAGATTTTGCTTAGTTTTAATGCAAAAAACTAACTAGTTAATGCAAGTGTTATAGTCATCTTTATGGCGTTTCCCAAAAATGGTACTTTAAGGGTTATGCCATATGCTGATTGACAGCAGCCATAATTCCATACAATGAGATTGTATCATATTGTTTGATGTGAGGTGATAGTCATCTTTTGAAACTGATCAAACATATGATTGCATCAAACAGTATTACAATATAATCACATTGTATGTGGGGACTGCCACGGTTGATCATCATGTTGTACTCTTTTCCCTTGGACTTTTCTAATAGCACTTGTGACACACCACTGCATCCACATTTTCCTTTAAGAATTGCAGAATCTGAGACAGAGAAAAAAAATCTGCATAAATTTGTGGTTTGGTTATGCTGTGTGAGTGTACATTTGTAGACTGCTTTAGAATTACAAATTTGTTCCCACTAAGATCTCCCCAAGTACACAAATAAAACCCTCACTAGTAAGGCCAAGATAAAAAGAGAAGATTCTAAACAAGGCAGAAAATAATTCAAATACCCTTTGTTTTTCTTCAATAAGCAAGCAAACTTAGAAGAGATGTCTTTTTTAAAACACTTCGGTATCTAAAACTCCCAATGATATTTTTTTCTAATGTACTGTTTTGCAAAACCACTTGCTTATCTACTGAACTTGGAACTATTCCAATTGCAGATGGAAATGAGATAAACTATTCTTCCACCTTTTGTTGCTGCTGTCTTTAGAAGCAGTGTGGAGATGGGCATGATGAATGGGTATACTTTGGCTACCTTGCAGTGGCATTTCCAGGTAAAGTCCTATAACAGCCGCTTTTAGATTAATGCAATTTAGGTTTTTTGCCACCCACCCACCCATCATCCATCCATTCATCCATCCAATAATTTATAAAAGAGCAGTAGGAATTATTTTTGGAACTATGTTCAGCTTACAAAGAACAAGGTGCTAGGATGGGCATATCATCTATTCATGCTGAGATCATTGAGGGATATGTTGCCAATTCTGGCCCCTCTGGTTGACCCATGCAGGTCTCCAACATGACACCATTTTATCTAGACCTTATTCAGTGATCTAACACCTCTTAACCTGCTGGACTAATCATCTTTAGCTTTTTTGGCTGGTGGAGGCTCAATACGGCTCTTTTCAAGACTCATTGGGGTGTCAGGAACATTAAGTCTTTCATAGACTGGTTATCTGGACCCCATGCACAGCCATCTTTCTTTTACAGCTCCTGTGCAATGGTGGGCACTGAGGAATCTCATATTTTCTTTGGCTCCCCCTAGATACATGACTAGATAACTCTCTGCTCCCAGAGTCTCCTAACCATAGGCCTTCTCCCAGCTAAGCTGTAGGAGAATCAGTGCCAAAGTTCCTTTACAGAGACACCACCATAATTGGAGCTCTGTGCTTTTCTTCTGATCATTTTATCCTTATTTTCTTCAGTCAGTGGGATTTTCATTTTAACATGCAGAGAGAAACACTGGCTTTTTTTATTTTTCTCAAATCTTTGTGAAATCAGTGTCATGCTTTGAGATTATTCAGGCCTTTTTATTGATTCACAAATGTCCAGTTTTGAAATAAAAATATAAGGACTAACTTTCCCCTTCTCTTTCTGCAAGAGCATCTACCACTAAGCAAGTAAGGAAAAAAGTTCTATTTTCTGTCTAAAAGTAGAGAAAGTTCACGATCTCTCCTTTCTCTTATTTCTTTGTCTTCTACTTCATGAATTTCATTATTGGTCTCTCCATTTTAATCCCATTAGTGGTGAATTTGATCTTTTAATCTCCTTTTCTCCCTATTTTCCTATTTTTTAAGATTTATTTTTATTTATTTTATGCATACAAGAAATGGGAAGTAGGTCAGAGGTGCCGGGTGTGAGAGAATTCACCAGAGAGACAGCACGAGGAACAGAACAGACAGATCTACTGAAATACACTGCTGAGGGGAGCAGCGGGCCAGGCAGGAGAGGTCCTCTGCACCATGTGGGTTCGCTCCCTGGCCATGGATCGAACTCAGGCCATAGTGGTGACAGTGCTGAGACTGAAGCCACCAGAGATAGGGGTTTTCTCCCTATTGCTTAGAGGATAGTTGACTGCGGTCTCTCATAGTTTATTTAACAGAATGGTTGACTCACTAGTTTTTCCTTATAAATTGTGAAGGCTATATGTTTACTTCTAAGTACTACTTAATCTAGCTCACAGTTTTAAAATGTTACTATTGATGTCTTTAGTTTAAATTTTGAAACAATAAAATATT
The DNA here is from genome assembly GCA_019455555.1 of Galemys pyrenaicus. Taxonomy (NCBI): domain Eukaryota; kingdom Metazoa; phylum Chordata; class Mammalia; order Eulipotyphla; family Talpidae; genus Galemys; species Galemys pyrenaicus. The sequence continues at coordinate 548,189 of JAGFMF010011581.1, read as the reverse complement.
TGTAAAAATGATAGACATGTAGTACAAATGATTTGATTTTCCTGAATTCTTGTAATTGCTGAGCTGATGGTCTGTTAACTGTTAACATTTTAATATGTGTCTTTTAGAAATAATAGAAAAAATTTCATAACTATAATACAACCATAAATCAGGAAATGAAATTCAATACACTTCTGCCTTAGTCCACAGAACACATTCCAGTTTCACCAATTGATGCAATCATGTTTTTAATATAGTAAAAGGATCCCATTTAGAGTCACCCAATATACTTTATCTTATCTTCTTAGTCTCCTTCAGTCTGGAATATTCTTTTGCTCTTGACTTTTCTGTTTCAACAACTTTGGAGTTTTTGAAAAAAAGTGTAGTTATTAAGTAGAAGTTCCTTAGTTTAAGCGATATTGAGTTTGATGTTTTATTGTGATTAGATTCAGGTTATAGCATCATAGAAGTGATGTTGCTTTCCACCAGGTCATGTAAATTTCAATAAATGATGTCTGCTTTGATCATTTGATAGAAGTGATGTTTTTTAAACTTTTCCAGCATAGTTAATTTTTCTTCTTTTGAGGGGGAGGTACTTTACACCTTCAATTTCAAATTCCTTCATTCATTTATGTCAGTATGTTCCAAGGTTTCTTGTTTTACTTAATATCAAAGTACTTTGAGCTATATATTTTATATGATAGTCATGTCTGTATTATTTTCGATATTCAAATTATGGCCAATGAGGCCAGTGAAAGCCCATTTAAACTGGCATAGCTTGGTCCTTTTGCTTTATCACCATCACTTTCCTGGTTTTAAACACAAGTTCAAGGTTTTTCTGATAATTGTTTTCCCTTTTAGCTCAAAAATCAACCATTTCTCTAAGTCCTATTTTCTTTCACAAGAAAATTATATTCAGAAATCAACATCTGGTTTCTGTATGTGTTCATTATTATTTGAATATTGCTACTTCCAGGCCATATCAGAAAATAAAATGAGGAAGTAGATATATTAATATTTAAATTGATTTCTATGTCTGTCTTTCTCTCAACGGCTCTATTTCTCTATCTTGAAAACCATGAGTTTATGCCGACACCTCTAACTTCACTTGTTCATCTGTTCCCTCCCCCTTTCTGCATATAACTCCATTTTCTAATACTGAGATTCCACAATTTTTCACATACTCAGTTCTACAATCAACTCATTTTATGCAACCAACATCCCATTCCTACTACAAAGCTGTCTCCCTTGCATATGCTCTCCTTTCTCTACTTGGGCTTTGCCTCCATGTGTAGACTACTTTCACCCTCTGCAGACCAGTTCCTGGTGCTAGGAGGCATGCGGTCCTCGCATGGACATCCTCACCCTCCTTGGTCAGTCCTGAGAGCCTCCGCTGGGCCACTGCATTTCCTCCTTCCTGCTCTGTCTCACCTAATGGCTTTAGAACTGAATTATTCAGGAAGGGGAAGAAGTATCACTCAAGTGTAACAACTAATGTTTTCATTATCCTTCAATTCTTGAACTCACAAATTAGTTTAGGTGTATTTTTCATTTTCAAATGTATTGAGGATTTTTTTACTGCTCATTTCTAATTTAATGACATGGCATCCAACTGTATTTTCTCATTTCCAAGTCATATTCAGATACATTCTGGTATTTGTTGAAATTTTTTTGAGGCCCAATTATTGCTGAATTGTTCCAATTTGCTTAAGAAGATTTTGCATTCTCAAATTTTAGGGTTTCAAGTTTCAATATATTTCAGTCATGTTATGGTTGTAATTTGTGTTATCTAAATATTCTTACTAAATTTTTGCCTGCTTGATTTACCAAATACTGAGATAAGAAACGGTTTTTTTAACCCATAATTGTAGGTTTGTCTATTTTTTCCCTGTAATTTGGTCAATTTCTGCTTCACATATTTTGAATATATGTTATTTGCTGAATACAAATTCAGAATTGTTTTATTGCCTGTGTGGCTTGTTCATTTTATCACTATTAGCCATAGTTATTCCTATAATGATTCGATAATGGTTTTTGACTTAAAGTCTATTTTTCTGATATTAATATAGAAGCATCTACCTTTTTTCTTTTTTCAATTAGATAGTTGATGTATGCCTTGCATTTCCTTTCCTAGAACTTTATTTCCAAACTTTTTATAGCCTTAAGGTTTGAAAGCATTTCCAGAAGAAATCATTAAGTAAATTTATAAAATTTAATCTTTTAATATCTTTTTTAGTTGGCAACTTTAGATTGCTTATATTTATTACGTGTCTTGTATATTTAGTATTATTTCCATCATTGTACTTTATGCTTCTTGTACTGTCTTTCTGCTTTCCTCCTTTCTCTTTTTGGGAGCCAGTCAACTTTGTTAATTTTTCTTAGTTTCTCCTTGTTTGAAAATTATGTGTTTTATTTCTAGTCTTTTACCTGAACTTGTAAAGCCTAACATTAGCAAATATGCTTACCCTTCTTTTAGATAATATAAAAATGTAATGACACTTAAAGTCTTATTACTTTCTACCTGTCTATGTGCTGTTGATTTCCAGACTTGCATATGCTTTCTGTATTTTAAAAAAAATGATTATTCATTTGTTCCTAAATATCATCTGACACGTTCACACATGCAAAAGGAAATAAAGATTTACAGAAACACAGCCTCTATGACTTAAAAAATTCAGAGATGAATTACTCCGTGTAGTCCTCCACCCCTCAGAAATAATTACTGTAAAATCAAGAAATGTTCCATCTTTCCTTTTCTTGACCCCAAATGATTGTTTTTATTATTTTACTCAGAAATGCTTATTTAGGCTTGTCTATATACCATTTTATTTTGTTACTATTGCTTCTTAAGAATTACCCTATTTGAGTTCAGTTTCAGTGAAGAACTTTCTCACTTGGTTATTTTAAGGAAAGTTCTGTGAATTGTATGATTCTCATTCTTATCTGGAAAAAAGTATTTTAATTTGACTTAATTCTTGCATGTCATAGGTATAAAATATGAAGTGGGAATAGATAGAGTTGTTGGTTGACAGCTATTTTTTTCTCAATATCTTGCAGCTATTATTTTGCTTTTATTATTGCTATTTTATATTATTTGCAATATTGTCAACCTCATTAGCATTCCTCTGTAGGTAATATTCCTTCCATTTCTTTTACTGAATCTTTATGAAATTCCTATTACAAGGAACTTTTTCATTCTAACCTCTCTTTGTGTATGCATTTGTGTGTGCGTACCACATATGCGTGTTGTATATACATATATCAAATACACAGTAGATCCCTGAATACAGCTTTGTACTGTATGTGTTCACTTGTGCACAGATTTGTGTGTGTGTGTGTATGTGTGTGATTCCTGTATTTATGGGTTTGACTAACTACTGATGATGGATGTGGAAATAGTATACATGGAGAGTCAACTATAAGGGACTTGAGCATCCCTGGATTGCGGTACCCTTGGGTAGAAGGAGATGGGTAGGGGAGGGAGGTAGGAATCTTCTTGAAATGAGTCCCCCGAGGAGACCAGTGGATACCTCTAGTTAAACTTTGGGGTAGTCAGAATTTCTATGTGGATTTTAAACTGTAAGCCCCTACCATTCTGCTTCATTCAAGTTCAGCTCTCTCTATCTCTCTCTCTATATATGTAATTTCTCTATAACATCAGATCTATTTTCTAATTCATGAATTTCCTCTGAACTATTTAGTATGCACTTAAAACCCCTGATTATATTTAACTGCAAGGCCTATATTTTACACTTCTGGAATTTCTAATTGGTTCTCTTATAAACCTATCTGTCTTTTTTTAAGGTTTTTTGCTTTCTTTTTTAATGTTTAAGCATTTTAAATGTTCTATCTGATAGTCTCTCTCTGACAGTTCTATCATAAGATATTTTTCTACTCTTTATACTCTTTGCTAAATTTCTCAAGATGGGTTCTTCCTTGGTGTAATTTGTAACTGTGAATGGTGAGCTCATCTTTCATAGGCTTCCTGTGGAGGCATCATGAAGGACTTGGGATGAGGTTTTATCTCCAAATTTGTCCTTGATGTGCTACTCTTCGGAATCCATTGACATCTCAATATGGAGTTTCCAGGGCCATGCAGTTTGAACACCAAGCTCATATAAGCTGCATGTCTATGATTATAAGTTCTCAAGGGAGGTTTATTCCCATTCTGCACCCAGACTCACTTAGGTGAACTTCTTTTTATGTTAGTGTTCATATTATTTCTACCATTTTGCTGAAAAAGTAGCTTTCAAATGATTCTAGATTTTTGTTAGAGATTGAGTTTCAACCCCTCGACTCCCTCCAGAATTTCCAAGGCCTTGTCTTCTATGTCTCTGAGAATGAAAATAAAAGCCTATCTGAGACATGACCTTAGCTCACCCCAATTTCTAGCACCTGCATTGATAGTCCATGTGCTTATCCTTGGACTGTCAATGTTTACTTCCTTTTGGCCCTATGTGGTTCCTCTTTCCTGTGAACTCAACTATGGGTTGGATAGTATTTAATTTATTATTGTACCTACCATTTCCATTTTTTTAGATTTATTTATTAATATATACATACATAAAAGAACTGGGTGTAGGCCAGAGGTGTGGGGGGGGGGGTGAGAGGATTCACCAGAGACAGAGTGGGGAGCAGAACAAGAAGATTGACTGTAACACACTGCTGAGGGGAGAAGGGGGTGAGGCAGGAGAGGTCTGATGCACCATGTGGGTTAGCTTCCTAGCCAGGGAAGGAATTCATGCTGGAGTGGCTGATGTTAGAGACATTGATAGCACTGAGACTTTAACCCCTGTGGCACCTGGGAGCCCCATTTCCATTATTTTGGATGGGAGAGTTTTCAGGATATCTACATCATAATAATCTGTAACTGGAAATCTTTTTTTGATGAGCCAGAGATATCTCAAAATTAACTTGCCACGAATTGTTCATGAAAGCTTCCTCAAAAATCTGGTTCTATTTCAATGTTTCCCAACTCGCTTTCATAAGCCAGAAAGTCATTGTAATTCCTTCTCTTCTTCACTGTCCAATTAATCACCAATTACCATTGATTTTCCACTAAATGTATTTTTTTTAAGATTTATTTATTTATGCATACAAGCACTGGGGTACAGGCCAGAAGTGTGGGGTGGGGGTGAGAGGATTCACCACAGAAAGCAGGGAGCAGAACAGGCAGATCAACAGTACACTGCTGAGGAGAGCAGCGGGCACAGCAGGAGAGGTCTGCCGTGCCATATGGGTACCCTCCCTGTCCAGCAGCAGTGATCGAACTCGTGCTGCAGTGGCTGCGGTTTGTTTCATAGTACATTGCTTAACCCACTGCGCCACCTGGGAGGCCCTAAATGTATCTTTTTATAAAAAGTTTTTATTTATGCATACAAGAACTGGGTATAGGCCAGAGGTGGGGGGTGTGTGTGTGAGAGGATTCACCAGGGACAGAGTGGGAAGCAGAACAGGTGGATCGACTGAAATACACTGCTGAGGGGAGCATCAGGCAAGACAGGGGAGGTCTGTTGTGTCATGTGGGTTAACTCCCTGGCCTGGGATTGAATTCATGTTTCAGTGGCTGGCTGCCACCAGGGAGGCCCCCATTAAATGTATCTTGAACTAATTGACATGTCTCCATTGCTACATCGCTACTAAAGTGTAAGCCACAGTCATCTTACCCTGAACTACTGTGAGAACTTCCTAATACTTGTTTTGAATCCATTATTTATCCTGCTTTCAGCAAAAACTTTCTAAAACCTCATTCTGACCAATGTACTTTCTTGTTTAAAATCATAAATGGGTTTTTCCTTGTTCTTTAGGTAAAATAAAATGTTTTAAAGTTGATATGGCCTGTTTTATATGATTCATTCATTCATCCCCATCATTAATTATGCCAACAAAAATATACTGAGCAGCTGTTGCTTATGGGCATGGTACTGAAAACTAGACTTACAATGTATATTAGTTTGCTACAGTCGTGCCAGAAGCTGAATATTTGTGTCCCTCCCAAAATTCATACATTGAAGTTCTCATCCCCATTGCAACAGTTTAGGAGATGGGTGCTTTGGGAAGTGATTAGATCATGAGAAAAAGAGCTCTTGTGAATGGGTTTAATGCCTTATAAAAGAGATCCCAGAGAGCCCCATTTAGTGCACATCAAGGTGACAGTTTAAGAACAAGAAGGTGAGCTCTCACCAAACTGAATCTTCTAGCACCTGATTATGGACTTTCCAGTCTCCAGGTTGTAAAAAAAAAAAAGATTTCTATTTTTTAGTAGCCACCCAGTGTATGGTACTTTGGTTATAGCAGACTGTTAGGACTAAGGCAGACAGCTGTAACAAAGCGTGTAGACTAGTTGGCTTAGGCAGCAGAAACTTTCTTCTCCAATTCAGTCTTAGTCCAGTATCAAGACATTGGCAGAGCTGGTTCTTTTGAGGGCTCTCTACTTGGCTTGCAAATGGTTTCCTTCTTTCTAAGTTCCTACACAGTTTTCCCTTTGTGTGTGTCTGTGTCTAAATCTCTTCTTCTTATAAGGACACAGTCAGATTGGCTTAGGACCTGCCCTAATAATTGCATTTTAAAACTTATTAGCATTTTAAATATCCTGTCTCCAAATGCAGTTACATTCTGAGTTATTGGGGCTTAGAACTTCAATATATGAATTTGGAGAGGAGACTCAATTCAGCCCCTGACAATGTGGTAAAATGAACCTCACCATCTTTTCTCTGTGCTTTTCTGTTTCCTCATTGCTTTTTAGATACCTTCTCTACACAGTAGGCTTCTCTTTCTTGCTTAGACTTTGTAAAGACTGTCCCTCTCATTTTGAATACTTCTTCCCTTGTCCCCAAATTTGCTTAGCCAAAGGCTAGATCTCAGCTTGAATGTCACTTCCTCAGAAAAACATTTCCTGACTCTGAGATTAGATTAGGTCAGTATTTTGTGTCCTTTGCATTCTTTTTGTACAACTTCCCATAATTCTAATTAAATGATTAACTGTATAATTACTGAATTTCCTTGATCCGACAATGCTATGAGTTGTTAGACTTACCATCAATTTGAAAACATTTGTAGGGAGAGGAAAGAAATATTACTCAGTTATTGCTATAATAATGTTGTATAAAAAAACCACTCCAAAATTCAGTGGCTTAAAACAACAAGCATTTATTTTTCCCTCATGGATCTGTGAGTTTCTGAGATTTATTTGTGCAAAAGTCAACTTCATGTTCTCAAGTTTAAACTCCAGGCTACTGGTTGGATTGAGGTCTACTTCGTATATCTCCATATTCTCCTTGGAATAAAGGTTATCCAGTCATTGTATTCTCATGATGAATGATGGAAGTTCAAGGAGAGGGACATGGAATGCCTATTAAAAGCTCAGCTCAGGACAGGCACATCAACACTTCTACCCAATTCCATTGGTCAAAGCAAGCCAGACAGCAATGAGTTAGGACAGTACACTTCTTTTAGTAGCTGGCACCACAAAGTCACATGGGGAGAGGCCTACATGTGTGGATATAAAATTCTGTAATAGGAAAGAATTGAGATTAATTCAATCTACCCTAAGTACAGAAAATAATAGTCAAAATTGTATTTTGTTTACTCTCATTAGATTATCCGTATATTTGTCTATACAAGGACATATTATTTTCTTTGCATTATGAGAAAATCTTCATTTGCAGAACCTAAAGTATCTTCTGAGTCACTTTTGTTCACCATAAGTTACATACCATGTTCTAGTAGCCAAATCTTTATATAACCAGGGTTCAGAACCTTACTCATTTTACCTCCTGCTTAACTTTAAGGCTTACAAAAGTATACCTAATTTGATCAAATGCAGACATTCCCCTCACTCTTTGGATAGAAAAACTTTTCATAAAAATCAATGTGTAGTTTTTTGGGGGCCCTCCCTGGTGGCGCAGTGAGTTAAGCAACGCACTATGAAGCAAACCGCAACCACTGCAGCACGAGTTCGATCCCTGCCCCTGGCTGGGGAGGGGACCACATGGTGCAGCAGACCTCTCCTGCCTAGCCTGCTGCTCCCGTCAGCATTGTATTTCCGTCGATCTGCCTGTACTGTTCCCCATTCTGTCTCTGGTGAATCCTCTCACCCCCTGCACCTCTGGACTGTTCCCCAGTGCTTGTATGCATAAATAAATAAATCTTTAAAAAAAAATCAATGAGTAGTTTTTGACAAGTATTTGATAGCTGAATAATTCTTCACAGTACATGAAACTCTAGCTTGGAAATTCTGCAATCTGTTTTTTATGGTAACTGTAATGTCTAGTTTGCAACAGAATGCATATGTCTTAAAAACCAAAGGAAGTAAGGTTTTCTATATTGGTGGATATTTTTCCATCTTAAGGGGTCTGCAAAGGACTTGAATGTTTCTAGATGGCATGTAAGTGCAAGTCCCTCATTTCTTCACTTATCCTAACTCTTGTCATGAAATTCCATTTCCGTGTCTGTTTGTCTTTTCATAGCCAATAATTTTTATTTCAAAATAACCTTAGAATGTAATCCACTGAGACATTTGAAATGACAATTAGAAATCTAAATATAGGTTCAAATAGGATAAATATGTAAATAACTCACTAAGAAGACATTTATAAAGAGATAGAGCATCAACTATGTTAGAACTCATTTCTCTCCCTAATAGTTGGAAAGTTATTTTTGACATGGATTGAAGGATTCATCCAATGTAAGAGTGGTCATATGATATTTTGTCTTACTTCACCTCTCAATGTCCCTTCCACAAGTGTAGGAAAGTTGCCCAGGCAAGATAAGTGTCCTTTTCATTTTTTTAAAAATCAAGGTCTGACTTATATGCTGGATAGGATAGTTTCTTTCTTCAGAGAACATAAGGATCATGTGAAATATGTAAGTGTTAACTTTTCCATTCATTCAGATAGCCTTGTAGAGAAAAAAAAAATGGTAGGGGAGGAGAAGACAGAGGGAATGGATGGGAGGAGATAGGGGGAACACCAGGAGAGAAGAGGAAATGATGAGAGTGAACCAGATCCCCCAAACCAAGCTTGAGTCTGGGGTTTTCTGATAGTCAGGGTCATCTTCCAGGACTTTTCAACACATAGTTGAATTTCCTGCCTGAAAAATGTGAGCTGATTTCTGTCCTGTGCCATCAAATGCCCTCGATACTACAAGCCATTAACCCCATGTGAATAACCTCATGGTTAGGAAAAACACATAATAGTTCAGTTCCCAAAAATAAATTCAGAATAATTCAAGTTCTTAATTTGTTTTCTTAAACATGACGAAGGGCAAAAGGAGCCTTAAAAATCCCCTTTGCCTCTCTGTTCAATGATTCGCACACGGCAGCTGCTTCGGCTCCTATATATCTGTCTTCAAATCCCAGCCTCACGACAAGATAACCTCCTCCCCCAAATTTAGCCTTTTGAACTTTTGTTCTCTCTCCCTTTCCTCCCGATACTCATGCCTAAAGTCCAAAAGAACTTGTCTGTCAAAACGGACTCAGAACATAAGACATCGTGTTAGCAAGATGAGGAAAGCCTGGGAACACCATGCTCTCCTCACTTTGTCCCATTGTCCCCCATCTGAAAATGTTACTGAGTGAAAAAAATATGTCTTAGTTTTGACAGTATACAAATGTTGTTTAACACATTTTTTCTTGCTAACTCAATGCCTTCCACATACATAAAATGGTACCTAATAGCAATTTTTTTAATAACTGAATGCATTAATGACTAAATGCATTACCGAATGAACAAAAAAGGAATATATGGGAAAAGGGGAAAATGGGACATTAAATGTTTGGACAAAATTACTACTGGGGTGTTTAAAGTCATGGTCAATAAATGCTTAACATCCAGAGACTTAAAAATACATATCTAGAGCCTCCCTGGTGGCGCAGTGGGTTAAGCAACGCACTATGAAGCAAACCTCAACCACTGCAGCACGAGTTCGATCCCTGCTGCCGGGCAGGGAGGGGAACCACATGGTGCGGCAGACCTCTCCTGCCTAGCCTGCTGCTCCCCTCAGCAGTGTACTTCAGTTGATCTGCCTGTTCTGCTCCTCGCTCTGTTTGTGGTGAATCCTCTCACTCCCCACACCTCTGGCCTGTACCCCAGTGCTTATATGCATAAATAAATAAATCTTTTAAAAAAAAATACATATCTAGGGCCTCCCTGGTTGTTCAAGGGGCTGTCACAGCACTATGAAGCTAATCACAGCCACTGCAGCATGAGTTTGATCCCTGGCCAGGGAGGTGACCCACATGGTGCAGCAGACCTCTCCTCTCTCGCCCCCTACTTGCCTCAGCACTGTATTTCAGTAGATCTGCCTGTTCTGTTCCCTACTCTGTCTTTTGTGAATCCTTTCATCCCCCTGCACCTCTGGCCTGTACCCCAGTTCTTATATGCATAAATAGGTAAATCTTTTTTTTAAAAAAAGAGAAACACTTACATAAACTGATTACAGACCAGTATTGTTATGCATTAGCAACATTGACTGTGACCTTACATTAAAGAAACCACTGTGGGAACAGCATCAAGTAACCTGTGGGTACACATTTTAAAGTTCAAATTATAGACACAGAAACCAAGGCCAATCTCTAGGTACCCAAATCCTTGGGTATTCAAGTCCCTTATATAAGGGACTTACTCAGATACTCCTGTATACCTGAAATCATTTCTAGATTATTTACAATACTTGATGCAATGTAAATGCTATAGCTGCTATGCTGTATTGTTTAGGGAATAATAGCAAGAAAAAAGAAAACTTTTATTATAGATGTAACACAGAGTCCACTATCTGGCTCAAGAAAATATTCTAAAACTTAATATCAGTAGTAGTTGTAATTAGTATATTCATTAGAATTCTTTCCTTGCAAGCTACAGAGACCAGATTTCACTAAATTAGACATAAATTAAACAGAATATTTCTCCAGCTTGTACTCGGAACCACATTTGTGGCCTACTCATACACAGTCAAGAATTCATTGAGAAACTCTGTCAGTGCATTAACTACTTCAGATTTTAATCCTTTAAAGCACAAAGCACCATAATAGTTTTGGAATTCATTTTTCTTTCATTTTATACACATTTTAGGAGGTGTTTCCCCTTTACTAAGCTCTGTCAGCAGAAGGGGAACAATTTGAAGACTTAGCCTTCTCTATTTCACAGGAAACCCTGTGGGATTGTTTCCTTTTCCCCCTTCCCATTTTTCTTACCCATCATCCTTCTGCACATGCTCTTCCCCCTTTTCCTTCTTCTTTACACCTAGCACAAAGACCATAAATGATTTATTCTTATGCTAACAATTCAAAGGAAGAACAAACTATGAAAGCTAGTCTAGAGAATGGGAGAAACTGGCCTCCACACATTTGACTTCTAGCTCCAGTTCTACCATATTTTAACAGTATGATTTTGATGTTTGGGATTAACTCTATGATTTACCTCTATCACAAAGGCTTTAAAAATAAGTAAGATCTGTATCTCAAGCTATCAAGAACTACCCAGAAGTAACAGAACAAACAAATACCAGAGAGCAGATTCTGTGAAGGAAGGTCCAGGAGAACAAAGCAAGAACCTAGCTACTCATTAGCTGTGATTGAGGGTAGAAATTCCATCAAAGAGCAAAGAATCCAGGGACTGAGACTTGGGGACTAAGGTCAAAGCAGGGCCAAACAACAAGACTTGAACTTGAGTTGGAAAGCTATGAGGATTCCTTTTAGTTCTTTTGTAGAGACAGATTTGATCTCTTAGGTAGCTTCAGGTCTAAACTTAAAAAGAAATCTCACCCTGCTCTTTCTCCTTTAAGGCTGAAGGAGCAAAGAGTTAATTACCTTCTCTTCCAAAATTTTCCACATGGGCTTTTTCCTTAATTAGCCATCACATGAAACTGAAGAGTATTTATTATTTATTGTGTGTATTAAATTTTATGTCTTTTCTTCTTAATTTTTAAAATGAGTGAATTTACTACTCTTCATACTTCTTGCCTAAAAAAGAAATTTGTTGTTGTTATGTTGTTTATTTAATTGTAGTCCTCATCTGACTTTTCTTTGGGTTAGTAATTCTTCATAAAAAGTAAAATAAGAAAGCTTCTGGCATGTTTTAGATTAATTGAAGAAGCAAATATTTCCCCATGCAGTTTTCTTATTCTTAATTCCTTTCTTTTATCTTTACCCTACTTAAATATGATAGCTACAAATGCTTCTCAGAATTGGTTCAATTATACTATACAGCTTTACTTTGGAGCTTTAATGTGACTTACTTGTTGTATTTTATAGAGTGATTTTGGTTGTCGAAATAAAATAACCACACAATTACTCAAGTGCATACCTGAGCCAGAGCTATCATTCTAAGTCAGCTCTATAGGGATTCTAAGTCAGCATCCAAAGATGTGGGGGCTTCCCTGGTGGTATAGGGGGTTAAGTCTCAGTGTCATCACTGCGATAGTATGAATTTGACCCCCTACCAGGAAACTGACCTACATCTGGAACAGCAGACTTCTCCTGTCTCATCCTGCTGTTCCCCTCAGCAGTGTATTTCAGTAAATCTGCCTATTCTACTCCTCACTCTGTCTCTGGTGAATCCTCTCACCCCTTGCACCTCTGACCTATACCCCAGTTCTTCTACACAGAAGTAAATAAATAAACCTTAAAAAAAAATAAAGGGGATGTGGAAAATGCACACCTAGATGCCAATCTGAATCTTAATTGCATTTCTCCTGTAATTCATAAATTTGTGGAGTTAACACAGGGTTTATACATGTAGACTTTCTTCATTGTTTAGTAATAAACTCTAGCCAAGGTACTTAGAAGAAAAGCACGTCTGAATTTCTCCGTTTAAATAAATCTTTATTTTACCTATAGTAGATAACATATAACAGTGTATTCTCTGTAGTCCTGTTCATTTCAAGTATTTATGGCTTGCTTCTAGATTGTAAATGCATATGTAAAGGAAGAGAATGTCACAGCAACTTCTCTAGCTTCACAATGTGGAAATGGATAAGCATCGCTTAAAGAATGTTGGGCTTGATATAAAATCTAAGTCATAAGTACCACATTTGAGTTGTTATTTTTAATTAGAGTTTTACTTTGAGTTTCCCATAGTTGTTTAGCATCTGAAAGCAACAATCTAGATTGTATTGGTAAATGATTGTGTTTAATTTAAAGGGTTATGTCTTATGCCACTCAAAGACAACTTGAAATCTTTGTTTGAGAAGCCTCTCATCCCAATTCTGTCTTGCATTTTCCTTGCCTTCATTTCCCTTCCCTTCCTGTTTGTTGCCTTTTTCTCTTTATAGCTCATCCCTTCTCTTCCTCCCTTCCTGGTATTCTCTCTTTTACTTGGTATACTTCAGTGATTACTTAAGGAAAGGAATCTATTATTTTTTTTATTGTAACTCAAAAGAAAACAAGCATGAACATATCATAACATACAGACCCAATGGTATCATTTGGCAGGGGGGGTGGGGGGGTGGGTGGGTTTGGGACTGACCAGAAAGGACATATACAGATTTTTGAAATAAACAATTATATTGAACATATATATTTAGGTTAGTTTGTTTACATGGACAAAGTACTCTTAATGTTCTTAAGTGTAAGTTCTATTGATAGAATTTTAGATGGGGGCTGCTTAAAATGAGAAACATATAGGTAAAGTGGTAGGAAACCACTTTATACAGCACCTGTTGAGCAGAAGAAGTACTTAACTAAGAAGTAAAATTACCAAAACATCCCTATTTATTGGGAGTGTTTTGCTAATTTTGCATGAGTTTGTCTATAAAGTATTTAAAGACATAGTTTTTTACTGAGTCTACCTTGCTAAAAATTCAATCAAGTGACCATCCTTTGTTAATAAATATTTTTATCAAACCTACTTTAAACCATTTGAGTTTTAGTTCCTCCTCTTTGATAAACAGACCCCTAGTGCAGGACCCTGAAGTCATGTCTGGATTTCAACACTATGGCGCCAGACACAGATTTTCTGAGTTTCTCCAGTTTGCAAGATGGGAGAGAATCCCCAAGTAAATAACTTGAGTGTGTAACTTAGAAAAGCAAGAAAACCTGCTCATCTATTGTAAGTGAATGTACTCCCTTTGTTACTTGCTATGCAATTAGATGCATTTGAAATAAAAGGTAAGTTAAATAAGAAGTCCCAGGAACAAGAATATACTATTTTAAAACCGGGAGTGTCAAACATTGTTTTTCAACCCAGCACCAAAGGATATTTCACAGGTAATTTCTCAGGACTGATGTTAGCTAATTATTAGCTACCATACCCTGTTCCCATTCTCAGTGACTATCTCCTGGCAGAAGGACATAGCTAGGAGTGTTTTGTTTCATTTGTCCTTGCAGTTTTTATCAGTATCAAGAAGGTGGACTGAGCCAAAGTTAGGAGAATTCCGGAGCTAAGCAAAAAGCGACACATTTAACAGCCCCCATTAATTGGGGCTGTTACATGATTAATTTGAGAAAAACAGAAGAGGCCGATTTCTTTACAACTCACAGTTGGATGCAACCTACTAAAAGTAATCCTGTAAATTACATTTTAAATCTTCAACATATTCCGAGCAGATAAAATAGTGGCATGATTGACCAAACTCCTTTTAAAAGTACACATATTACGATGCATCATAGTTATAAACAGATGGTATTTGGCCTCCTTCCTATTCTCAACATTTGGAATTTCTAAACTATGTGAATTAAACAATAATATTTTATAAACATACAAGGGATTTTGCTCACTGCTTTGTTAACATAGAAATTATACAATGCTGACATTTATTTAAATTTTAAAAAGTAAACAACAGTGTGCATTGAAATAAAGCAAACTAAAATCAACATGGAGAAGTATGTTCTGTGTGCATATTACCTACAATGGCATTGGCCTTTTTAAGGGAAGACATAATGGGTTGAGGAACAAATGGTAGCTTAGATGGGCCTAATCCTCTGTACTCCAAAGGCTCATTTAACACCTCTCTGTAAACAACGGATATTTATACCATAATTGGCTATTTGACCATCAGTGTTCATTTACTATGTAACCTGCTATTATGGAGTTAAAAGAAGTTCCCCTTCATTGGCTCGTCAGTTTTCATAGTAGTGAAAGTGTCCTCGCAGCTTTAAAAACACTTCCACAAACAGGAATCATTCTGACACTTGTACTCAGAATGAGAAACATTATCATGATATCAATAAGCACACACATACACATTATTGCCAGAAAGAAAGGAAATGTATCAGATCTTAATGTCATTTCCTGAGATCCTTTTCTAAAATTATAGCATTAACCCTTGAGTCACATTTCAGAAAGGAGACCCATCTGCTGAATTGATAAACAAAATATAAGGCACTTGGTTTTCAAACACTAGTCTCAGATTTGCAAAGTTGTGCTGTGATGAATAAATAAGGAATCAGATATCTCAATCCGTTTTATGATTTTTGAACGCCTTGATACCACCGTTCACAGTCTGTTCTCAGTGCGTTTCCCATGTATTTCAAGGGGGTAGGGGAAGGATCCTTATGCGGACAATCCTCTCCCTACCTCAGTTTACCCCACAACCGTTATCACATTTTAAACAACTAACCAACCTTTATCTTCAAGCCTACAATTTCAGGGACATCTCAAACTGAAGTGGGGAAATCTTGAGCCATTGATGCTGGGGATGGTCAGGAACACTCCAGGCTAAACTGCTCGTGTTTGGCCATGGATGTACTACTTTTGCGTGCAGCTCTATCAGTGAGAAAGAGAAAATTTTGCTACAATTTAAAGATACACAAACGGCTTTGTTGAAACCAAGGAAGAGGGACATTTTTTCTTACACAATTTTAGTGTACTCTAGATTGGTACCTAATAATAATAGGGTGAGGAGACTTTTTAAAAATTAGAAGCCTCAACATTATATTAAATATTGGAAAAGGTTTTATGAAACCATATGAATAAAAAAATCAATGTGATGCATCTAAATATTCTCCTGGCCAAATATCGCTTAACCCTGGTTCCCTCCTCCGCCTAAGTAATGAATTGATAGTTAGGAGGAGGATCAAAGTTTGTAATCCAAAACACAGTCATAAAGTGAGAAGGAAAGCGCTGTGGGAGCTTGGGGTGGGATGTAAATCACAACTCTGAATATACGAGAAAGTTGAAAAGGAATATTTTAAAATGAATAGCCGCAATTCCTGCCTGGAGAGTCTCCCCTCCCATCCCTAGACTCTACGTGGTTTTTCGCTTAAGGTTGATTATTTTTTAAAGGTAAGGATAGAAATCAGTGCTTGTTTTTGTTTGGTGCGTCTTCCTCGTATTCTTTCACTGGTGAGAGACTGATCCACTCAAGGAACTAACTTAAAGTACTTAAGACATCCGGCTCGCTCGGGCTGCGCTGCCTTCTCCGTTGCCCGGTAGGGTACAGACGAGCCCTGCACAAATGAGCAAGGGCAGCCGTGGGCCACCCGCCGAGTGCGCGTGTCAGCATGTGAGTGGTGGGCGCGTGTCGGGGTGCGTGCCAGTGTGAGCGTGTGGGGCTGTGCGCGCGCCAGCGTGCGCGTGCCAGCGCGGGTGTGCGAGTGAGTCCGCACGAGTGCGATTGTGGCCGCCGTGCGGGGCTCCCTGGGCCCCGCAACCTTGGACCAGCCCCGGCTCCTGGGGGCACATGGGCTCGCCTCTGCTCTGGGCTCAGCGCCGCTCAGAGGGCTCGGTTACGACTCTGTGACCTCACATTCGCTCCCCTCATTTTCTAGCTCCAGAAGAGGTGCAGAAGTACCTTCACCCTCTTTGCACCGGACGGAGTTGGCCGTCGAGGGTGGGCGCCTCTGCAGACGGGAGTTCAGGCTCGCCGGCAGCCGCGAAGGCGCCGGCGCTGGGGAAAGGACGCACCGCGGGGTTGGCGGCGGCCGGGCGCCTGCGGGTCCGGGATGCGCCCGATCCTGGGGCGCCCGCGAAGGCTGCCAGGGGCCCCTCTGGGAGGACTTTTCCGGCTCGGGAGCTTGGGGACGCCAGGAACAGCCTCGCAGGGGTTCAGGAGGAGCCGGGTGGGGCGCCGGGGTGCGCTCTCCCAGACTGGAGAGCGCACGGCCGCGAGGCTCCTAGGTCGCACCGCCTCTCCAAGACCGCCGCCCAACCCTGCTACTTAGAGCCGGGACTCCGAGTCCTGAGGTGCGGGGCCAGATCCAACAGACGGTAGAAGACCCGACAGGCAGGGAGGGAAGGAGAAAAGAGGTAGCAAGCCCTAGACAAGGAATTCTTAATTACAGATTAAAGGCAAGCAAAACTGTACACCACATTTTCCATGTGTCAGCTGACAGCCGCGACAAAAGGAAACACAAAACGCTAAGGGGGGGGGGCCCTTTCGCTTCTCTCCCCCCCCCCCCCCCCCCCCCCCCCCCCCCNGAAACACAAAACGCTAAGGGGGGGGGGCCCTTTCGCTTCTCTCCCCCCCCCCCACCCCACTCCCTTCTCTCCCTCTTTTATTATCTGTGCAAATGTAAAATGCATTAGGTAGTGACTCTGGGTAGGTGGTGCCTGGGGCCAAATCGCAGCTGCACGCTCGGCGGTGTAGGAGGACAGTTTGTTGATGCACCCAGAGGTCTTGGGAACCTCGTACAAAAAAAGGACTATAAATACTCCGCTGGAGCACATCTTGCTTCTTCAAAACTTCATTACTCATACATTTTTAAATTTTAAAATTTGGTACTTAAAGTGTTGCGATTTATTATCCTTAGCGAAACCCTACCCCCACATGCGCGCGCCCGCTCCGGGACACACACACACACACACACACTTTGTTTTGCAATTTTGTAGATTCCATTTTTTTTTTTTTTTTCTGGCCTGGTATCACAGCATTAGCAATCCAGGGGAAAGGCCAAGCTGATGGAGAGCCAGGGAACATAGCTGCAAGCACCAGAGAGCACAAGTTCCCTCATGGCTCTGTGGCTCAAGAGACAAGAGGAGAGAGAAGTGCTTTGATGCCTTTCTTCTCAATTAATTATCACAAAAAAACGATCTCCACCCTATCCCTGGGATTTCAGACACCGGTTCAATTCCAAGATTTCTTGACTTCTCCACAGAAGGTAGAGAAGTGCTGGGAAGCTCCCTCACTATTACAAGCCTCTAGCTCTGTGCCCTCTTTTGTAACACCAACATCAGAGAGATGACCTCTGAGAGCACCCACCCTGAGACACCAAGCATTGCACTCTTTTGTATTTTCACCTTCTGTTGCTGTGTCTTTAGAAATAGGGGACTTTGGCTCTTTGTTAGTACTCTGTTTACTGATAATTGATGCGCCAGGTTGAAGGCAACTAGGTCACTTTGCTTAGTCATTTTACCAACCTCCTCTTTAGGTGGTATTTTTCTTTCTTCTTTTTTTAACCAATGCCATTTCCCCTCATAGCATGAAAAAAAAATTCAAAGTGCTTTTTCATGTGGTTCCAGTTAAGTGATCTGCCCACACCCCCAATAATGCAATTTGCATTCAAGATTAATAGCTGCATATCAGTAATTCTTAAATACCTCCTGATCCATATTTTCAATTTAAATGATTTCTTACATTATTGGACAGGCCAGTGCTTGAACCAACACACTTGTGTAGACTGGTTGCCAAACAGCTGATAGCAGCATTACACTCAGGGAATATGAACAAGGTTAAGTTTCAGCCCCAGTCTTTTCAGCCATATAGAAGGCAGAGAGCCTTACTGCTCCTTTTCCCCAGAACTGCTCATCGATTAGCAGGTTAGTAGTTGATATAAATCAGCCAGGTTCTAAGCCACATTTAGAAAGACTTAACGTCTCCCGTTCAACATCTAGTTTTCCTATGATTTAGCCACCACCTCTCCACTTTCTGACTTTATCCTTCAGTAAAATAAATAAAAGGACAAATTAGGAATTTTTCTTTCCTTATAGCTTTCTAGTATTGAAAGCACCTTCCTGTTGCCCTTCTTTAAGGTTAGTTGTTGTTAGTCCATGTTTTTTACCACCCACCAAAAAAATAGCACAGGATTAAGTTTATATTAATAAATGATGTTCTTGACTAGGTGTCTAAATGCCAGAGCTAGATAGGAGTTTTTTTAGTAAGGTTCTTCTTTTTTTTTAATAGATGGAAAAGGAAGAACAGTAATAAAACTAGCCCTTAATCAGTCAAAATCCTTGGCTTTGCACATCTATGTGTTATTTTGTTTTGGCTATCCCTCTAATTCAACTTCCTTTAAATTCTATTAATATGGACTACTTTTTGTCACTTACCTTTGTCCATAGCGTCAAACCCTATGTTTATTATCATTAAATACATATGAAGAATTTTATGTTCCTCTTCATTTCTACTTTCTAAGAGTTTATAATTGTTCCTCTTTACCACCCCCATCCATTAAGAATTTCACAATAAAATCTTACACCAAATAAATTAAAATCTGCAACTTCAGACCCAAGGAAGAGGACATTAATCCACTTAGTAAAGTACCCAGACCTCCCCCTCCCAATTTCAGCTCTTCTTAATGTAACATTTAGTAATTGCAGCTGGCTCAATATACTTTCCTCCCTCCCTTTCATTCTGAATCATATTGGCCTGGTTTAACCTTCATTTCCTTTCCTACCCCCCACATTTGTTCACGTTCTTTTCTTTGACCATGTTTGTCTCTTTTTGCAGCCAGGATTGAAAGCAATAAATAGAGATTTCTAAGAGCTTAATACTTTCTGTTAAAATCCCATCCTACCTCCCCATTCCACTATTAATGCTTTGTACAATTTTTATGCATCCTTCAGTTGTATAGTTACTGCTCTATATTCTCCTGATTGATCATTAAGTTATCCTGGCTTTTGAGAACTGCCTCCATAATCTTGAAGCAAAGGCTTTTTACTTGGCATGCTCTTTGCCTTTGGAATGCCGTTCCTGGCAAGGACAGACATTTTGGTTTGACTATGATTCTTAAGTTACAATTCAAGGCTAATTTGTTCAGTTAGGGTTCTACTAGAAGCGCTCTCTTTCTCACTGTTAAGTGCTCCATGCGGATGCTTTGTTGAAGGGGGTGTTGTACGTGCAAGATGTAATATACTTATATTGTACTTGATTATCAGTTTTCAAAAACAGCTGCATGCTTTGCTATCTTGTGTAAGGAAATATCGGAAGATAATATACCATTGGTATTTATTACTCTATAATTAAGGATGTGTCAGTGTTTCCCTTTAAAAAACCCTATTTTCAGAAATTCATATCTCAGGCATAAATTTCCCTATGAATTACAGTCTAATACCATATTAGAGGTATCTTCTTTTTAAGTTACCCCTCCCCTTCCTTTTCTTTCTGGGGAAATAAGTTTCAGGATGTAATTTCTGGGTTATCTGTTTGGGATGAGAGGAAGCAGGCCTTTTGCTGCACAATTAAAGGTGCTTCTGCCACAGATGCCACCTGCTCCCTCTGCCCTAGGCCCTTCGCACCAGGCCAGATCGTGGGGCTGCCTTTTGGATAAAGGGCCAACCTTATATCTCTCTGGATCAACAACTTCACCCTTGTATGTGAAATGCAACAGAGAAAATTCAGCTGCTCGGAAATATCACAGAGGCTGAAATTTTATATTTTTGCATTATTCTCCTTATGGTCACTTTGTATCAAATGTGGCCAGGATTACATGGAATAAATTTAGAGTAGGGCAATAAATGTATTAACCCATGTTTCTTCTGATAGTAAGAGATGGCCCCCTTCCCTTTCTTAAAGGGACAGTCTTGATCAATTGCATTGGCCACAGGCTACCCAAACAGGCCAAGTTTTAGACCAACCCTTACCATGGGACCCACAGTCACTCAGCTTTTCTTTAGGTCCTGACCCCCACACCTAATATGGGGAGGTTACAAAAATAAATGCTTACCAGACACGCCAGGAGGGCTAGCTAAATGTATAAGTCCAATAGTGTAAAGACCACAGGGAATGGCAGAGGCCTGAGAAACTGAATATCTTCCTAAAAGCATAATAATAAAAACACTTAAGATATTGGCTACTACTATATGGTCTCCCATGCACCTTTAACGCCAACAATGTGGACCCCAAAGCAACCAACCCTTGCCAGTTTCTATTAGGACAGGTAAAGGGTGGGGGGAGGGAGAAATAGAAGGGAGCTAGGGATCACAGTTAACTTGGTACTTACTACTTCAATGGCACACAGGTGACAGTGACACTATGTCATTCAAAGAAAGGCTTATACAAAAAGTCCTTCTGTTTCTTTAACAGTCTAGCTCCTTAAAAAACCAATGAATGATGTCTTGTTTCATTTGTGGTATCAGAATGGAAACACTACATTTTTAAATATAAAGAACTTTAAATTCATAGCAAAAGGTTACAAAGGTATTTCCAGAAAAAGTTATATCTTCTAGCATTTCACGTTAGGTGTACTAGCTCATAAATAATATAAATTGAGAAAATAAAAATGAATCCAGTCCCAGTTTGAAGCATGCTTATTAAATCAGTTGCCAAACGGAATTGGGAGGCTCTTAAGGGTAGGGTCCCCAGTTTATCTAGGCACCAGGGCATGGTCTGCCAAGCCCAGTTTTGCTAACTATAACTTGCCTGCTGGGGATTGAAGATTCACAAGATTGAAATTTGACCAATCACTGCTTCACAAACTTTCCACCAATCAGAACCAAAATGACAAAAACTCATTTGCATAATGTTGAACTGTGTGGGCACTATCTCACCTTCTGTGACTATAAATGCTCCCTGCCCTAGGGAACTTGAACATATAGGTTAAGTCTGCTCCTTCTAATTGATATCCTGAATAGACTCTGGTTGGTGTCTCTTGATACATTTAAGATGTAGTAATTGACAGGATCAATTCCTTCTATCAGTTTATAAATAAAATAGGTTCCCTGAAGACACTGGTCCCTCAATACCTAACATGCTGCAAGGGAATCCTAAAGGATTCTAGACACTAGAGGAAAACTCTTTGCTTATGGGATGAACTGCAACTAAAAGCCAGAACCCACAATTTGCTCCTGAGTCTTGAGGAGGAAAAGAGGCAGATACCAGCACAGGACGTGAACAGTGCGGTTAGCAGCTCAGAGAGCAAGCACTACCACACAGCTCTGCATTTTTCAAGATTAAAAAAAAAGATGGGTTCATTTAACATCTGCCTTCATCTTCCTCTCATTAACTTTCAAAAGGGAGTTTATAGAGCTTTCATTTCCCATCTTGTATCTTTAACACTACAGGCATTAGTTAGAAATGGTAATCAGTAGTCCCGGAGAAAAGGAACCGATGGGCAGGCAAGTCTGACCTTCTTCATAGTTTGATTTGTTTCAGGATTGAGGTTAAGTTCTTAGCACTTGGTAAAACAGAGGAAAGTGTAGGCAGTTGGGGCAGTTTCTTGCAGTGTCTGAGGCAAAATGGTTTTCTTACTCGATCAATAGTTTAGAGTCAAGAGATGTTAAAGAATAGCATGATAGCACAATGAACCACATGCTTCCAAAGTATTTATAGCTCCTATCAAAAGTATATCCAATAATAGCACCTAAGACATGTAAACAGTCATAAAGAGTAGAAATAAGCCTTGTGTACAACAGCACAGCTTAAATAGACTATTAATTCTAGAGTGAACATGCTTCTCCCAGTTCTTTTCTCCGTCACTTCTCTGATGTAACCATTTTTGTAAAGTTGGTGTTGATTCTCATGTGTTTTTTTTTTTTTTTGGTTATACTGTCACCACATATGTACACATCTCAACAGCAGGTAGAATAGTTGGCATGCTTTTTAAACTCTCCCAGTTACATTGTTTTTTAAAGATCTTTTTTATTTATGCATGCATGCAAGCACTGGGGTACAGGCCAGAGGTGTGGGGAGTGAGGGGATTCACCACAGACAGAGCAGGGAGCAGAACAGGCAGATCAATGAAAGTACACTGCTGAGGGGAGCAGTGGGCAAGGCAGGAGAGGTCTGCCTCGCCATGTGGGTCCCCTCTCTGGCCAGCAGCAGGGATCGAACTCGTGCTACAGTGGCTGTGGTTTGCTTTACAGTGCGTTGCTTAACCCACTGTGCCACCAGGGAGGCCCTCTCCCAGTTACATTTTAATGAATAGCTTTGAAAGGAGGGTATGTTATAGGAGTGATAGTTGTCCTGTATCTCAAATTTTAAAAATGAAGCATGTCCAAGTCAGTGGTTTATAATGTAGTCTCTTCGTTGTGCAGTGTAAAATCAGATACTAAATACCACTCATTTTTCCACCGAAACAGAAAGGCAGTTAGGATGATGCTTGTCAACAGTCAATAGAACAAAACTCAGAGGGTATGTCAACACTAAAAGAAGCATGGGCTATCATTTGAAAACTGATTCTATCACCCACAGAAAGTATCTTGAGACTTAAATGAAAAAAAAAAAAAATTGTGGTTCATAATATTTCTGGGTAGCAGATGCTTTCTCAAAAACAGATTTTACTTTTAAAAATATCAAATATAATTAACACCTTCAACATAAAATGAAATCCATGCTTCCAGATGCATTTCAAGGTGTTGAAATGAATTGATGCAGCCCTCTATGGTTGAGAATTCCCATTGACTTACTGATTCTGCTGCCATCTTTATGCTGCATGTCTGAAGAATTGTCAGCAAGAACTGGGAATTTGAACTTAACTATATTTGAAGTGTGCTTCAAATGTACACGGTCTATAGATCTTTTGACCTATATCTGATCGACATGGTGTAAACGAGTAGGTTAGGAACCAGGGACTCTGTTACTTATAGTAGAAACACCTAGTCTGAAATAGATTAGGTAAATCAAGGAAAGCATCTTGTACATTGTATGAAGGCTTTGATAACAGGCAGGCTTTTAAAGATATTTAAAATTAAAAATGAGCTCATGATTTATTTTAAAAGAATAAAATTCACAGAATTGAATGTAAAACCAAAAAGACCAAATGTTCAACAACTGTACACAAAACAAGAAATAATGGAAGTTTTTGATCTTTTTAGTGAAAGTGAGGGAAGAAGGAATAGGAGTTAAAGCAATTAACTTGTATTCTAAATTATCCTTTGACTGCAACAAAATATGTGTTAACTTACTTAACACTCCAGTCCACCCTCTCGTGGATATAAAGAAATGTACGTGTGCACACACACAGTTATCTTTTCAAATATTTAAGAATTACACATTTGCTAAACTTTTTATTTCTCCTTTGCATCAATACTGAATCTGAAAGCAATAGTTTTAGAAAGGGACAAATTAAATGTAAACATTTTCCTTTTTTGTTTTTTTTTCAATTTTTTTTTCTGATTCCATGAATAAGTGACATCATACAATTATCTTTGCCTCACTTATTTCACTTAGCATAATGCCCTCAAAGTCCATCCATGTTGCTGCCAGTGGTAAGGTTTCATTCTTTTTATGACTGAATAATATTCCACTACATGTAACATATATAATAGAATATAGTCTACACACTTGCATATGTAGCACATTTTCTTTATCCAGTTGTCCATGGATACACAGTCTGTTTCTGTGCATTGGCTATTATAAATAAAGATGTAATAAGCACAGGGCTTATATATCTTTTCAAGTTAGTGTTTCTGGTTTGTTTGGTTTTTTTTCAGGTAAATACCCAGAAGTGGAATTACTGGATTATGTGGTAGTTCTATTTTTTTAAAGTTATATTTGTTGAGGTATTGTTGATTCACAGCATTTTCTATGCTTTAGGTATATATATTCACACCCATATAAATGCCTACTGTCACATACATTGTAAATTTTACTGTTGGGCATGACTAAAGACATACTTTGTTCTGAGTTATAGAAAAATAATTACATACACAGGTAATTTTCAATACTATGCCAAAACCATGAAAATATTTAAATGTTTTAGACATGTTGGCTTAAAGGTGGCTAATTTTTTTTTTTAACCCATCAAGTGATCTATGAAATGGCACCTTTGTTTTTTTTTTTAAAGATTTATTTATTTATGCATACAAGCACTGGGGTACAGGCCAGAGGTCGGGGGTGGGGGTGAGAGAATCCACCAGACAGAGTGGGGAACAGCACAGACAGATCAACTGTAAGACACTGCTGAGGGGAGCAGCGGGCACAGCAGGAGAGGTATGCTGCGCCATTTGGATCACCTCCCGGTGGCAGCAGGGATCAAACTCTTGCTGCAGTGGCTGCAGTTTGCTTCATAGTGCGTTGCTTAACCCAATGCGCCACCAGGGAGGGCCCACATGGCACCTTTGTGACTGAAGCAAATTTATTGGCCTGGTTCATCTAATTAGAATATAAGTCCAGCCCATGAACAGTGTCTGAGAAGCTCTTAAGCCATGTATATCTTAACTTTTGCTCTCGAAAGAACAAATCTGTTAGATTTCAAACTTCACAGTCTTGGTTCAGGACTTCTAAAATAATCCCTAAACCCCGTACTTTAATGGTGAGAAGACAGTTTGTCCAGTGATGTCCCTGAAAGCTAGTGCTGGGAAGTCCCATCATACATTAAGGATCTTGCTGTTTCTGTTTTTAAATTCCCAAGCCTGGTGGACTCAGAACTCCTCCTTTCTTTGATATGCAAGACTGCCATTATCTCAAGGCTCTCTGACCTTCCCTTCATCTACTTCCTGCTAACGTTTTGCTACCTCTTAAATGGGTCTGATTGGACCCCTGAATAGCTGCCCACACAATCTCACGTGCCCATAGACCACTTAATTCTTTGAGAAGCCAGAGACCCAGACTGGCCCTTGTCTACCCTCTTCTTCCTGACCGCTCCTCACTCTAGCAGAGTATAGAAGTTACTCATTTCAAAAGCTAGGAAAGTTACAATTTACCTGTCAGTAAACAGAAGATGGTTTATCAACAGACTTTACCTTAATGACTACAAATGTTTACCTCCTGCTTTCCAGAATGCAAAGAAAATCTTGGAAATGTCATAATATCTTGCAAACATTTGCAAAACAGATCCTTGTTCATCCGGAAAGAAACAATTGTATTCGTTGTCTCTGACACAAGGAAAGTGTTCAGTGAGAAACCTACAGATAGATGTACACACTTACACGTAAATGAGATATGTTAATTAAAAACTGCAGTGGGCACTTTATTAAAAATTTATTTTACAATCTAGCAGTTCAAAACATCTTTACATCAACAAATACAGCAGCTTGACTACTGGAATCATAAGTGATTTATCGTGTAAAGATTGTATCTGTAGCAGGATGCAAATATTTTAGAAGAATGCTTCTATCAAAATTACTGATTTTGTAAGAACTATTTTATCCCTGGAAAAAACTGAAGACAAATACCTCAGTGTTCATTTTATAGGTGAGATGGCTCCACTTGGTGTATTTCCCATGTTTGTCCGAATTACAGCTGTTTATCTTGCAACTTTCTTCAAGATAAATTAAATGCAAATGTAAGTGAATCATGGGAATACCTGCCAGACCCCTTATTAATACCTTCACTTTAAAACCCCTGTGCCAGAGAGTCATTAATTTGCTACAGGAAAAGTGCTAGAGTAGCCCTTTGCCCACAACCTCCTCTGAGATGGCTGCCCAATTAGTCCAGGAGCATCCTGAGCTTCTTTTCAGTCCCTGTGGCCCTCGGAGGACACAAGAAGGCTCCAATGATAACCTGGCAACCTAGGTAGAAACCCAGCCAAGTGCGAGCGTTTGAAGCTGCAGTTTGGCTGCCATCGTGTCGGCAAAAAGAAAGAATTCAGGCACCATGTCATCCAGTACAAAGGATAAAAACGGATTCAACCGGAAATTCAATGTGGCACCACATATGGGATACATGAGTGCGGTTATACAACAGGCCACATATTTTTTTTTGAACAGTCTCCTCCATGTGATGCCGAGGACATGTGTAACCATCATAACGTCTCTAGGAATCTGTATTTAATTTGAGTTGGGGTGGTGGCAGGGATTGGAGATCTGAAGCCGCCACAGGTTTGTGGCAGATGGCTCTGTGTCAGCTATGACAAGCAGCCAGGCTCAGCTTCCTCTGCAGATTTTCTTTTCTCTCTGATCAGGTAAATATGGGCACACTCTGGAAAGTTCTACAGATTCTGCCTTAGGCTGCAAGTTTGTGACTTAGCCCCATCTGTCACAAATCTTCCTTAGGTTCTGTTGTAAGCAGAGACCTGAATTTACCATGTAGGGCTGTCCAGGAAAAGGGAGTCATTTCACCCTGTAAAGGGGAAGGAAGAAAAAGAGAGAGCAATGGAGAAGTATTAATGACCGAAAGACTGAAGTATGCAGAAATTTCATATTGCAAATTTGCATGACTTTTGTCAATTAGATTTCAAAAAGCCACCAACTAAACAGTTCCCAAGTTACACCACCTCAGGACTTCCCAGTTGCTAACTGGTTTAAAGTGTAACTATTTCTAACTACAAGGGAACACTCCCTTATCTTTTGCAAATGGGTATATTCTGTTGCACACATATTTCCTGGTTTATGTTATGGGTGACAG
Source organism: Galemys pyrenaicus (assembly GCA_019455555.1). NCBI lineage: Eukaryota > Metazoa > Chordata > Mammalia > Eulipotyphla > Talpidae > Galemys > Galemys pyrenaicus. Next base: position 520,832 of record JAGFMF010011581.1, on the reverse strand, counting down.
CTATTAGAAATTTATCATCCAACTTTTATAAACATAAGATACACAACACTCTTAAAACATGTTTTTGCTAATGTGAATTTTACTTTTAAGTGGTGAAGACACAAGAGAAATGCCATTACTATTACGTGGAGTTTATAAAGCACTTTGAGTTTACAAACAGATTTATATTCATTATTTCATTATATCAGTACCTCAGGGGGAAATGCTATTAAGAATTAACAACAACAAAAATTCTTCCAAGTTTACAGATAAATCATATAGAGGCCAAGAAGTTCATCCAGAGCCAGGCTGCAAATGAGTAGCAGAGAAGAACAAAAAAGCCAAAACTTCTCACTGATTTTAATCACCCAAAGTGTACCTATTGTGCTAATAGATTTTCGTTTTATTTTACTTGACAAATCAAAGGAAAATCAAGCCAATACATTAGAGGGAGGAAGTGCAGGAGGAGGGAAGAACAAGGAGGAAGGGAGGGAATTGGGGGGTGGGTAGGAGGAAGAGAGAGAGAGAGAGAAAGTTCTAAAAGTGTCACAGTTTCTAGATTTTCCTTTATTTAAGGTAAAAATAGTGAGTATGGAAGAGTGTTAATACTTGTGAGCAACACCTCTTCACATCTAGAGTATAAGTTCAAATTAAAAGGGGACTATAAAGTGACCAGTCTCTTGAAGGAAACTTAAAGTGGCTTAGCTGTGGTTGGGGTAGATATAGCCTGACATAATTAAGACAACCACAAATGGCTTTTCTGGGCACTGAGTCTGAATTGTGAGCTTAATCATTGCTTGGAATCACTTTTAGGCAGAAATCTGAAAGTTCTTCTCTTCTCCAAATAACAGTAGGTTATAAAGGTTTCTGGAATGTTGTAGAACTTGAAGAGGAGAACAGACTAAAAATCAACAGCTATCATCTCAAAAGTCTTAGGGAACTATAGGTCACTCTAGAAAGCATTAGAAAGAATGGCATTTCTTTTCTTTCCACACAGAATACTGGTCAATTTGTATATAAAAATACATGAGAAATATTATGGAAATTAACATCTCTTCTGTTTACCTGGGCAGTAGCAGCTCATATAATGGCCCCATTTTGTATTCTTGTGTTATTTTCAATACTGGTAACAAATGCATGCCCATAAACTTTTTTTCTAAAGCATTTTAAAATATGATACAAGGTTCTCTAAAAGTACAAAGTACTGACATCAAATCATTGTTAGGAATTTTCAGTAAGTAAATTCATATAGTGAAAGAAGCAAAATATAGGACTTCACAGTATTAGATTTGCTTATGCTGGAAAAGGAAAACTGTAATAAATCAATCCTTGTATAATTGTTTTATGATTACTTCTAGACTCTTGTGTTCAAGTTAGGTTCAGGAGTCAAAATAGAGCTGTTTACTGGGGATAAAGTGAAACTTTTTCTATGCACAAGGAAGTAACCAAGGTGTCTAACATACTAAGAAAAGGAACTGTCCTGAAAGCACAAAGAAGTTACAGTAAAAGACTGAAACTTCATGTAAACTTTTTAAAAGAATGGTTTTGGATTTTTAAGCTAAAGAAATGGCTTATGATTTTTGAAAGAATCAAAAACACTTAATTTCTGCATGCATTGACCTTTTCTAAAGAGCTTAATAAAATGTGCGTATATGTGTGGGAGAGAGAGAAAACACATCTTACATGAACACAAGGAGCTTAAAACATTTCACCTCTGAAACCATTTCAGGTGGAAGCTCATGGACACAGTGTTTTGTAGTAGAAAGAGTCACTTTAAGAAAAAAAATATAGAATTCTGTTTCTGCTTTTCAGTTATAGCATTCTGTTTCAAATCCTGCTTCAAGTTATAGCCCCAAACTCTCACTCATATTGAAAGTATAATGTCTCATGTGAGAAGAAAGCCAAGTGTTAGTAGCCTTATTCTAGTCATTAAATTTCTAAGTGTGAATCCATATGAAAAATCCTATCCTAAAGTGAACTCTATATGTTAAGCAGTTGAGATGTTTTTAAAATGTAAACTTTTAACAAAAAAAAAAAGGGTAAGGTGTAAGAATATAAAAGGAGCAAATTAAAGAATTCTGTGACATTCTATCCTTTTAGATCTCAGAAGCATATGTTTTATAAAAGCAAGATAGCACTGTCCAATGAAATAACTCTAAAATAAACCCCAACATTTTCTTTAGAGCACATACAAAAGACTCGTCATTGCATAAGCAAAGTAGATAAAAAGCTGCTGTGGGGGAAATAATTCTCTGGCATTTAGTGAAGGCACATGCTACCTGAAAATGTATTTATAAAACACGAGGCAAAGAAATACCACAACTTGGTATATCTTAATTATGAAGTTTTAGAAAGCATTCCTTTTCTACGTTGGCTCTAAATCCTATTAGAACAACCACAGTAACCTTGTGTTCCTTCCTGTGATTTCTACCAGTTTTTTCTGATAATTGTATCATAAAGCTCTTGATTATTTATAATTCCTGGACTATTAATTTTTGAGATTAACTTTTAGACACAGTATTATTAAGAATGAACATATATAAATCTTGTAGATTTATGAAAAAAATGAATTACACAGATAAATTCTTATAAATGCTTATGCATAAAATACTAATTTATAAAACTTTGAGATGGAGTAATTTAGGATTGCAGACTAAAAATTATGTAAAATGTATTAAAATGAAATAACATTTAAGGTTCTGTTTTAAGCTGAATGAGGAACAATTTGGCACACTGACAGCATACCACTAAACTGACTTTTTTCAGAAATTTTCCAGAAGTTATTTATAAAATAATTACAGCTATATTATGTAATAACTATATTAAAATATTTCAACTGGATATCTGTTTTCCTTTGGAACTAAAGGCAACTTGTTGCAGTAATTTTGAAATAGTTAAAAATTTGCAGATTGAAAATAAGGGTAAGGACCAACTTGAAGCAAACTTAAAAATGAATAAATCTTTTAAAAATTATTAAAATTAATATAGGTATTAATGAAGTACCATTGTTTTACATCCTTGCTAATTTTTTAACAATATAGAATTATTCTCCTCAGGTGTGGTTACCATAGTTCTCCCACCACTAAATCACCCACAATCCATCAACATAGTCCCAAAATTGACAAATCCTGATGGTGGAAATGCAAATATTTCACTATAATCATCACAATGAAAAAGACATTCTTGTTTGAATTGGTATGAAATCGTGGGTGATAATTAAACTTATGATGGCATTCATTTCACAACATGTGAAAATCATTATGCTCTTTACCTTAAGCTATACGTAGAGACAACTGTTGTATATCAATTATATCTCAATAAAACTAAAGAAATACTTTACCAAAAATCACCTGAAGGAAAAAAAAATTAAAGATTTGATGAAGTCATTGAAAATAGCTTTCTGTCATATGTAGAACATGAATCCTTTTATATTGCTATTATTCTATTTCTTCAGTTATCATCTGTTCATTTTGATAGGCGATCCCATGGGAAACTACTTGATTACTATTTTACACAAGCAGACCACTACTTCACTTAAAAAATTAGGAAATATGGAGGTAACCCTTGGAGGGCTGTTTTCCCTGAGAAGCTTCCCATTTATACCGTACAATCGTATTGACTCAAGGAGTAATACTGAAGCCTGGAACTGTTCAGTCAGCATTTTAAACTATTATGAGCTACCTTCTGAACCATTGCCAAGTTAATAGACAATGAAAGATAATGAGCTTGAAATTGGGTGTTAAATTGCATTTTTGGTTCTCTCCCTTTTTTTTTTTTTTTTGAAGTTTAACTGTTTCCTGCAGAAACAAAGTCATGTTTTGATGTATCACTATGTAAATATGTATCTTAGGCCATGGAAAGCAAAAGAAGAGAAAAAGGGCAAAGAACTGTATTTTATCTAGAAAAGTTATATATTAACATAGGAAAATTAAAATACACTGGATTATAAAACTCCTAGATTGTAAACTATACTGAATTTATGTAAAATGGAGATGCTACTTTCAAAGAATAGAAAAGGTATATTATTCATGGCCTAGAGTCACCTCCAAACCCCATAAAGTAGATTTATCCTTGTTCAATTACTTAGACTTTCAGTAGTACCCCTTTGTGTTATCTGCACAATATAAATTTTTTGATTCAAATGAAGAAAAAAAATATAATGAATGGCGGAGCTGAGTGATGATGCTATTTTAAACTATTTTCCTTTTCCCTTTGCCAGTCACAGAGGAGACTGACAGTCTTGTTCTAAGTAAACTCTGTTTTTTTTTTTTTTTTTTGTTTTCATTTTATTACACTGGACAAGGGAAATATTTGACTCTCAAAAATCATCTTTAAAGTAGTTAAAAAATGAATACCAAACTTCACTAATGTCATTCACCTGAATTTTTGAGGACTGAAGATTTCATTATGATGGGAAGAAAGGCTTATCCTCATTAGTATAATTGTAGAATCTTTCCTTTACTTCCTTTTAAACTAATGAGTTACATTAATCCAGGTTCATTTTTATAAGCCTCTTGGGGCTAAATGTAAAGGACAGTCATCTTAGAAAACAATAAATTTTAAAAAAAAGCATGTACCGTGTATTAAGTGCACGTATTTCATAAGACCTAGGTTAATACAACTGGCATCCAGTTTAATTAATCCTTGTTAGTGTAACAACTAATATCCCTCCCAAGCATGTTTCCTTTAAACATTAGTATGTTAATTAAATGTTTTTTTTTAAAGATTTTTCTTTGTACTTCAATATGGCATTTATACTACGTAAATCTCTTCTCAATAACTACCTTATAGAGATGTTTTCTTATAATATCTGGTCTCTTGCAGAAATTCTGGAGCCTTTTTGAAAGCTGTTCAGGTGTAGAATACAGATATTCAGCTGCAGGAAAAACAGATACATTTTTAATGAAACAAAAACCTCAAAGCACACACTCGATATTAGTCACTTTACTAATTAAAAATGCATATTGCTCTGTGCCGCCTCATGTTTTACATTATTTAAGCATGATTTTATAAGGTTACCTCAGCTCACAAGGATGTTTAATGCTAAATAAGACTGTGTAGTTGTGCTGTTTAGACATCTCCTTTGGGTGATTAAAATACATTATTCTAATGTAACACAATGCATATGTGATATATTTAGTGATGAGCATTTTTTCAAAGAACTGGTACTATAGCCGTATGTACCCTGTATAGCAGTTGCATATTATTAACTAGTCAATTGTTTAAATAATTTGGTGTGACTTTCAGTCCCCGATTTTTCTGTGTATATCATTAAAAAAAATCTGTAAGCAATTGCAGCAACACTGACCTGCTTATAAAAATCTATCATTATGGGATGTGTATGCTAACAATGAAGAATGCTATTTGGAAACTTGCTTTTTTGTTATCTTAAAAGAACAGATGGTAAATATAAGCTTGCTCTAATGTATTAAAACACATAAAATTTTCCTTAACACTAACATGTTGACTTGCCAAATAAACAATTGCTCCTGCCTAAGTTTATTTTCAAACTTTCTAATTTAGCATGAATCATGTATTAAATCTAACAAAGACGAAAGTACATTAAAGCAAATACCTGGAAATATTTCAGGATAAACCAAATCTTTGGGACAAAGTGGGTAGCAACCACAATACACAGCTTCCAACCTAAAGAAATTTTAGAGAGAGGATAAAAATACATTAAGAAAATATTACTGTCATAGCCAGAAAGTGGTTTTGTTTGCCCAAGTTAGCAGTGTGAGTCCAGAGTTAACTAGGACGAGAAACATGGTCGGCAGTACGATCCTAAAAGCCAAAGTTGCTCTTTTAAAAGATTTTATTGATCATATATGACTTTCATAGAACAGAACCAACAGCATATGTTTTGTTCACTGAATTAATCAAAGCGTAGCTCTGCATTTTTTTTTTTTGTTTTTAAAATACTGTTTAACACATTTTATAATCAGCAGATAAACACATGTAACAACATGGTAAAGTATGGACAGCTTTTCTTAATAATGCTGCAAAGCCCCAGAATGTTCATTTTTCAAAAATGTTTAAATAAAATAGCAAATACTTAACTTTAAGACTATAGCCACAGAAATGATTGAGGCAATTTTAAAAGCAAGAAAAAAAAATTACAATCTGTTGTGATGGGGCATTTTCATTTTAAGCTCATGCTTCAAAATAATTTGCTGTTATGTAGAATATAAAAATATTCCCTTTTTATTGAAGAACTCTAATGAACATTATCTTAATGAACATTTTGCTTTCTTAACTAAAATTTCAGCTCATTTTCCATTCTTCTAAAAAAGAGGACTTTATTATGAAACAAACAAAAATGAAAAGTTTCACTTTGTGAGAGCATTTCCCTAAGGACCACCTATAGGAAGTTCTTCTTCATGCCACAGTAGTGAAGAGTTAAGCAGAGGAAAGGTATTGCATCTGGATGGCTGTGTGAGCCTTGTATAATGGCTATTGATCTGACATATAAGAAGAACCTTAAAGATACCACTGTAATTTCTTTTGGCTAGGATTTATGTGGTGAAATTCAAAATACTCTTTAAAATGTTTATTTTATGAGAAACTTTGAATTGCATCCAAAATGTTGACCAAAGGCAGAATTTTATTTTAAACGGCAGATTTTTTCAACCTAAGAATAATTTGAAGTTATGTCAATGTTTACCTTGTTTATTTACAGTGACAAAGTACATGCAATTTAAGCTGTTTTAAGTGGGTGATTTTTTTTCTATTTTATTATGTATCTGAAATTAGTTTAAATGTAAAGTATTTTGAGTTGCAAAGTTTGTAAAGATTTTGAGTTCAACGTTTTGTTTGATAACTGATGAAAGTTATGAGATAACAACACCGTAGAGATTCACAGGTTTTAATTATTAATCCAAAAACCCTAACTAATATTTAATATTTTTCCTCTCTGCATAAATAGGGTAAATCTAGATAGTCTTATCATAAGCACAGCTATAACAATGTGACTGCATTATAAAACATTCACAAAAGTTCTGAACCCATAAAGCAGTGATATTCTTTAGGAACCAAAGGAAAATA
>JAGFMF010011581.1:488809-508809 GCA_019455555.1 Galemys pyrenaicus | reverse complement strand
CGTACTGTGAAAAAAAAAAAAACTTGCTAAATTACAGGGAACTTTGTAGGAAATAAAAACCTTATCAGAAAATAAACCAAGTCAGAACTTATGATTTTAGTTTAGCACTAAGAATGTTCCCTGAGTAAAGTAAAATGGTACAGTTTAATTTGGCATTCTTACAGAGAAAGTGAAAGTGATATCTTATCCTGTAGGCTATCATAGGATTAGAGGGAATCATATAAAATACCCAGCACAAAGCAGGGCACATGCTTAGTTCTCAGTAAATACTAACTACTATAGTATCTCAAATGCAATACTCCTAGGAGTTTTGTCATTATGGTGATAATTGTTATACAACTACATTTCTTTATCTGAGGTTAAAAATGGAAAAATGAACTCCATTTTCTTTCTTAGACTGGTTTGTTCATGCAAAATTAAAACATTATCATTTTGAGAATGTGAAATACTTGTGTATGTTTGTGAAATTAAGATCTAAATAAAAACATAACAACATGAGTTAGAACATACCCACAGCTCTGTAATATTTCTATAATGATTTTGACAAAAGGTTAGTCAACTTAATTAAACATGTACAATAAATAGTACGCCTACTATGTGCAGTGGGCTATACAGTAATGTTGTGATTAAGCACTGTGAAATTAATTTAAATCAACATTAAAAGAAAAGAAATCCAATGGAAGAGAAAGAGAATATCAGAATTCATCCACTAAAATAAGCCTGTTATGAAGGCTCTGTTTCAAATGTAAGTAAGACTAAACAAGCATATACCATGTCCTGATTCATTTATAGTGTTTCTTGGGGTGGGTCATGGTCAAAAGTTTGAAAACACTGATCTTTGGGTTAAATGAAGCCACATAAGATAATCCTCAACTGTTTTCTGTTATTGAAGTATGACAACTATATAGTTAAGTATAAACAAATCCCGTGGATGTTCAAAGAAAGGAGATCATACATCTGTTTTAGAGGTCAGGGAAAGTCGTTGAGATGCGTCTTGGAAGATGGGTGGAACTTGGAGAAGTAGTAGAGGAAGGAGGGGGCAGGGAATACAGAGTAAAGTGGGCTATAGTTGGGGTTTTGCTCAGGATAGTTATGTATAAGGACTGAAGTAAGACTAGGATGGTAGTTGAAATTGAGAAACCCAGACCAATGAGGTTCTACTTAATTTGACAAAGGCAGGATAAGAGGAGAAGGTGAGAGACAGGGAACTCATTTTTAAGAAGTTTGACTAGTCAAGGCTTATGGGATAGAAGGTGGGTGACTTTAGTCAGTCCATGAAGTAAGAGGACCTAAGAAAGATGGATTCCATGAGAAAGGAAAAAGACACCTGAGGGTACCTGAAGATGAAGAATGACAATGATAAAATAAAAAACTATACAATAGAGAGGCTGGAATGATTGTGACTACCTAAATCTACGGTTCTTAACTGCCTGGGGCAGGGATTGGGCTTGGCAGTGCAGAAAGATGAGGTGAGGCAAGGAATAAAATATGTTTTGAAAAAGCAATTTTACTAATTATTTTTGCAATAAAGATTTCGGAAAATATCACTGATCAATTCCCTTGGGGATGGGGATGTGCCTCCCTCCCACAGTTTAAAAGTGACACACCCTCATCTCCAAGGTCCCTTCTAGTTCTAACATCTTCTGGATGACTTTATTTAAAGGATGAGTAAACTAAGGCTAAAAGAGGTGACACTACTCATCAGTGAGAGAGCTGGCACTATTACATGCCAAGCCTTCTAATTTCAGTGTAGTGTTCATGCCATTCTACCATCTAGCTGTGGTGGTTTCCATTTTACAGATGTAACCATTTAGAAGAGGTGAGAAAGCTAGAAATGCTCATTAGTTAGAGCCAGATATTCACTCCCTGTAGTGCTGCTTTCTGTCCATCCTGCATCGCAGCCAAGAGGAATCTGTGAAAGGGAGGTCTTCTGCCTGACTCCCTTAGTGGGTTCAATATTATTGTGACACTGTCGCACACCAAATCATGACCATATACAATTATAGGGATGTAGGACCTCAAAAAGATAGCCTACTGAAGCAGTGTACCTATGCCACACACTAAGATCTTCATGTGGTCAGCCCAAAGTCACATATATATTTCAGGCTTTTAAAATAAGCCTCTATAATAAGTTCTATTAATGTCTTGAGCTTTTCCCATCCCTATTAATTTACCTAATTCCTTATGTCTTTCACCAATACACATTTCTCATAAACTTTGAGAACACTTTATGAAAATCAAAGAGCATTTATCCTCAGTAATGTTTTCACAGCTATAACTTTTAAGAACTATTTCTTAAGAGATGTTTAGGGAGTTACGTTCTAGAATATAGTATCTTCATGGTCTTCTCTCTGGTAGAATGGATAAATTATCTTCATAATTGCACTAAAGTTTCTAGTTTCAGTAGAAAAGAAGCTTACAGAAGCTGCAGGAGTAGAATTCAAGCAGGTTGAGGTTTAGGCACGCCAGGGATGGCCTGTCTGGGGGTGATCATGAGAAAAAGACCGATTCTCACAGAACATACTGAGGAATGGGAGTGAGTTACCAGTCACTTGTGTCTGCTGAGCCTCCAGAGCACTTGAGAGGGGAGGACAGTGGTTAACAAATCTTTCCTGAGAATGGAAAGAGAGTCCCTTAAATACTGAATGAGAATCAACCTTTGTCAGGGGTATCACTAAGAGCTGAATCAGGAGTCTGCCTTTTCTGATGGGAGTGCTGCTAATTGCCACGCTGTGTGGCTCTCTCTGTTTCAAAAAATGGAGTGTTCACCCACCAATAGTCTTGTGGTCAGTTACATATACCATGGCCCTGCAGGGTAGCCAAGTGATAACTGATCACAGAACAGTATGATACATGCTTTGCAAATGATAAGATGAGTATGGGTGCTCTGAGCAACTAGAAATGTGGCGAGGAAGGTTTAGCTCAAGAACTATCATTTTAGTTTGGGTTTTGCTAGGTAGAAAAACTGTATGCATGTGTTTTTGTGGGGAGAAGGAGAAGAATTTGAACAAAAAAATACCTGAGTTGCAGAAGTGAGTAAGTGCACAGGTGCATCCAGGAAATGGCAGAGACAATCAATTCAAGAGACACCAGGTTAGGGTCTCTGAAGAACCTCATTTGCTACAAAGGAAATTTAAGTTCATCCTTCAGAATGTCACAGGACATGTTCATATTATTGTTACACTAAAGCGATTCTCTTCTTGGATGACTTAGGCTTAGCAAGTAGGTGCTTAAATTAAATTATCAAAATGTCTAGAGGAGCAAGACCAACTTGTAGCCTTTGTAGGAGGCAAGGTCCCAGAAGCTAAAGGCAAGAATTGGGAAACTGGCAACAGAAACAAGAGTGAGGCATAAGAATCATTTCCATGGGATACAGTCTCTGATGCGAAACTCGTGAGTCAAACAAAGGTTTAATAACGTACATGGCACTGGGGAAATAATTATTTCCCCATAATCTGGTCAGTCTTAGGATATACCTTTACTTTTATTCCTTTTGTCAGTGCAACTGTGCTCTCATGAACTTTTTTGTATTTACATGTATTGGTCAATTCTGGCAAAATTAAAGCATTTTGGCCAATATTTAAAAAAAAATAACAATGGAAAGGAACAGGTTTAGGGGATGGTATCATCTGGAGAGAATGAGTTTATTTAATCTTACTAGCACATTTATTTCATCTAATATAAAGTCATCTTACAATTCAACATTGACCAATATATTAAGAGCTTTCCTTTTTGTAGATTTCCCTTGCAACAAGATTTTAAACCATTACACAAATGTGATATAAGTTTCTTGTGTTCCTATAATTGACCTAGTATTTCTTCCTTAGTATATCTGCACTACTGAAAAGGAGACTGGACCTGTGGACTGAGTGTAAAGGGAGACAGGCTGGGACATACATGTTATACAGTTTTCCAATATTTGACTGCAGAGCTAAGTATCAGGACTATGCCAAGATCACAGGCATAACATTTGTCATGCTAGATACTAACCAGAGCTTTCCACACACTGTTCTTAAACTCAAATTAAAGGTGAACTGGAAAGACTTGTCTGCCAAAACCATCGTTCAGGTTTTTATTTTCCTTGCAACTTTTCTGGTCCCCTTAACATCTAAAGCCCAAACTCCTTCTCCCACCATATCTGCTGTAAGGAAAGAAGAACTCTGATGTAAGGTTTTGGCTCTTTATGGAAAAGAATATTTTGTTTAGAATTATCACTTGTGGGAAATCATTAAGTATACAAACACATTCCATTAATTTATTATCTTAAGCATTTGCTTTTTTTTTTTTAAACCATATCAAGGGCTAACAATGTGACCTTGTCATGAGAACTGACCAAAACTCAAATATTTGCATTGAGGAGCTTCTGGCTTTTCAGTTCATTTATAACATGGAGTCTGATGGATGGCTTATGTAGCAGAATGACCTTTCAATTTTCTGAACTAAAAAAGATTTAAACTAATGGCAAGAGTGAACATTTAAGCTTCACTATCATTAATGCCTTCTTTGGATCCAAACTATATTAAAGACTCACTCCAAATAAAACTTCTGAAAGGAAGTTTTATGATAAAATTTGCATAGCAGTTTAGAAAGCAAAACTTGGGCCTCCCTGGTGGCGCAATGGGTTAAGCAACGCACTGTGAAGCAAACCGCAGTCACTGCAGCACGAGTTCGATCCCTGCTGCCGGCCAGAGGGGACCCACATGGTGCGGCAGACCTCTCCTGCCTCGCCCGCTGCTCCCTTCAGCAGTGTACTTCCGTTGATCTGCCTGTTCTGCTCTCCGCTCTCTGTGGTGAATCCTCTCACCCCCCACACCTCTGGCCTGTACCCCAGTGCTTGTATGCATAAATAAATAAATCTTTGAAAAAAAAAAAAAAAGCAAGCAAAACTTCTCCCCCCAACAATTTAACTAATTGTGGGGAAACTTTCAATATTGCTCATTAAAGCGGCTTATTACTATTATTGCCTATTGTTATTATTTCCTTTCCTATCTCCTCCATTTTCTTCCGCAGATACGTAAGCTGAAGTTAGCTAGAGAGCTATGGGAGCCATCCCCAAACTGACAACCTGCCTTTAGTTCTTATAAATTAGACTTTACTAGTCTTGGCATGATTGATGTTTTAGGTCGGACAATTATCTGCTGCAGGAGGCTGTGTGTTGTACGCAGTTTAGCAGCAACCTTGGCCTCTACAGACTATATGCCAATAGTGCCTTCCCTCAAGAGTTGTAGCAGTCAGCATGACTCTGGACATTACCAAAGCCTCTGGAGGTGGAGGGCAAGGCCATTCATGAGTAACAACCAAATGCCAAAATGTCAAGTCCCCTGGAAGTGATAATTAACTTCATTCCCACAGACACCGACTGCACTTGATATCGGACTTGCTTATGGGGCAGTTGCTAGTCGTATCTTCACTCACCAGTTGGGATGTTTCCAGCAAGAAGACTATGGGCAATACACTACAAATTGTTAAAGATTATTTGCTCCGGAATGACGGATTCACTCTGACTAAGGCAGGTTTGGCTACTATCTGATGAGTCTCAGGTCATGAAGCATATAATACAAAAAGGGCTGGTGGTCAGAGGTGCTGTGCACCAAATATTTTTGTTCTCCCCCATTCTGCATTCAAAGCAGGATTAAATTTTCTGGTCTACTGGTCACTGAGCAGTGCTGTGCAACAAGTGCTGGCCACTGAGTGGAGTGGAACTCTGGCCACATTTAGTCTAGAGCACTCGACTGCTGAGGGGTGAATCTCCTAGCTTCCTCTTTTTCCTGGCAGCTGACAGCACTTAACATGCTGGTTGCTTGAGTCTCCTTATCAGGTTGGGTCCCTCAATGACCCAATAAGTAGAATACTCCATTGCCTAGTTGCAAAGACATTGTACAAGTGTACAAATAAATCTGGATCATTTTTTATGCCAAACTCATTCCTTCCTTCATTCAAATAATGCTTATTGAACACTAAATATATGTCAAATGTTATATGTATTTTAAGGCACCGAGAATTTAAGATCTTCTATTAGCTTAGCGTAACACAACTTGTTCTGACTGATGGAGGAGATGAAAGATAATAACTGAAAAGCAGATTTTTTTGTAAGTCAATTTACATACATTAAAACAGAAAATATCATATAAAAGCACATAGAATCTCCTTAACTATGTGGGGTTTGTCCAGCAAACCTTTCTACTTTCACTGATTAATTCTTTAGTATTTGGAAATCACATCATTGCTTATTTCTACATATCTCACAAGGTAGGTAAATTGTGTCATTTTATTATGCCAAATTCATTCATTCAATCAAATAATGGTTATGGAACACTAAATATATGTCAAATATTATTTGGAATACATTCTCACTTCATATTGTTTTTGAAACCTCTCTTGTGATGAAAATATGGAAGAAAAAGGGAGTGCCCTCTAACATCTAAGGGGTGACAGGACGTGGATTTCAGTTTTTCCTTAAACTTCCTATTTGCAAGGAGGTTATTAGAGAAAACTGAAGTAATTTCATAGAATGACCAGGAATTTCCCACCACTAGCATCTCCTGCTCTTTCTCCTACAGAGCAGGTAGAACTGTTGTGGACAACTGTATGAGTGTAGGCTGAGAACTGGCAGTGTTGGTGGGCTGACAAGGCTTGAATCAAGGCTTTAAAATACTTGGATGATGGGTGATTTCAGGCAAATGACTTAATCTTTCTGCCTTTCTTTTCTCAGCTATAAAATGGTAATCATAATTATGCCTAATTCTCAGGGCTGTGTGAAGGTTCATAAGACAATGCATAAAGGGCTTAGAACAGGACCTGTATGTGCTAAGTGCTCAGGAAATGTTAATTCTAATATTTTTAAGACATATCCTTCATAAGTGATGACTAGAGCAAATGTCACAGGACATGTCTGCTTTGTCACTATTTTGTTTTTAACGTCCAGCTCAGTGCTTGGCACAAATTAGAAAGTAAAAGACATTATTGAACAAATGCAGAAGTAAGTAGAGATGAGGAGACCAATTTCCAGTTCTACCTTGCCATTGTACCTACCCCTTGCACCCACTGTAAAATGAAGTCTGTGGGACAGTGATTGTCCTAAATCCTTGTGCTCTTTTGTAAAATTGAAGGATGATACAAAAATGTTAAAAACCTGACTCAGTTCTATCACATTTTTCAGAAAAAGGATTATAAAAACCTTATAATTTGAGCATAATCAACCTACTGGAAAATAATCAACAGTATGGAGACTCTTCTACAAAATTGTTTATCATAGCATGTTCTATTTTGAAAGGGAACTTAAGGAAGATTATTTGTTTCTTCAAAAAGGGAAGTATGACTTATGGGCACTCATGTCATCACTCAGATATAGAATAGTTTTCTAAGCGCTCTGAGGATAGGGAAGGAGAATGACGCTGGATAGAATAGTAGTCCTCAAGTGACAGAGTCAACTTTTTTGGGTTCTCAATCCAACGAGGCTTCCATATGAAGGACAAATGCATGACACACAGGTACACTAATCAAAGCAACTGATGTCTCCCATTTCAGATTCTTATCTATAAAGTGGGGCGATAATTCCTACTCCATTGGGATTATCACGAGCATCACATGAAATTACCTGGCAAAGGACCAGGGATGAAGCAAATTTTCAATAAACAGCAGCAATTAATAACATGGGAGTAATAATCACAATAACAATAATCATTTACTTGAAAACTCTTTCCTTACAGATATGTGTTGCAGTGATTCTTCTGGCTGGTTTTAGCCAATATATAAATTGCAGTATGTAAATTGCATGACATAGGGTTTAGATATGCTAATGTAGCAGCTAGAAGGGACAATGTACATCTTCTTATTATGCCTTTTTGTAGAATGCTGGATATTAGTTGGGGAAAAGAATAATGTTTAAACCTAGAGAAACAGCTGGGTCAGAAAACAAGAAAAGAGAAAGGTAGGCGAGCATAGTGGTTACAACTACTACCTAGCTGAGCGACCTTACCCAATTTCTCTGTGCCTCAGCTTTTCATACCTAAGAAAAGTTGTGATAGGAAACTGAACAGGGCCATCATGAAGAGTGAAAGGATTAATATTTGTAATGGCTGAAAACAATGCCTCGATAGTCAGTGGTGTGTCATAAGAATGGCCAGAGTTAACAGAGTAACCTGTTAGGAAACCTTGGAAATGAAGAAGGCCACATGGGCACAGTGACCTTCTGTGGCACAACTGGAACACTAGCAAGCTTATTTATGCTTCAAAACCTGGACTTCCTCCACAATTCGAGGGGAAGTATAGTCACAATGAGAGTTGATGTACATTAGAAATGACAGAGATGAACCAGAGCTAAGGCTAAAAGCAACCCCAGTTGACACGGGAAGTAACAGGAGTGTATAAGTAAACAGTACGATGCCTCTTGCTAAGGCTTCCACAGCAGCCCTTAATTATCTCAGTGTCCTCTTAATAATGTTGTATCTCCCCAAGGCAGAGCTGCCTGAGGGGGGAGACTGAATTTTGTTCACAAGGAATCCCTCTTCTACATTGTTCAGTAAGTACGTGTTGAGGTGAAGCTTAAGTGAGTAATAAGATTGCATCTGTTATTACTGAGCATTGGGCCCCCTACTGCAGCCCACCCCAGTCCATGGTGCCACACTATTTTAAAAAGCTTCATGTTAATGTATGAGAGGGGAGGCTATGGTCTCCCCAAGTGCACATGGCCCACTGAGTAGAATCTTAGTCTTTGTAGTGGTGACTGAAAGCTACCCGAAGTAAAACTAAGAAGCCTTCTGCTTAGGGGTTTCCTCCAGTCTCTTCTCAGTTCATCTACAAACACTTCCAAGCTGGCACAAACAATACTGAGCTCTGCAATACACCAGCTTTGCAAATGAACTGAGTTTTTTCTTTTTCGTACTCTCCAGTCATTCGTCTACCAAATTCTCTTCTGTGTTTTCCTTGAGAATCTCTCTCTTGTCTAGTCCCTTCACTAATCTCTCAGCCACCACCTCCATACCACTGCAGGATAAGCCTTCCTGAGATATTTTTTCTTCACCTGTTCAAGATTGAGGCTCTTTATTTCCTACTTCCACTGAACATGCTTTGGTTATCAAGGTTCTCCATCCTTCTCAAGCTGTGTAGGGTGCATTTAATTATTTATTAAGGCTTACACACAGAATCTCCTGTTCTATTTATATTAGCAATCGCACTGAAGTTGTTCTTTCATTTCAATACAATCTCTAAAATGTTTGCTTCTATATGTTTTGCCCATGTTTCCTCTTTTGGAATAGCCTAATCCTTTGGCTGTTCAAGTATTAGCTCTTTAATTAACATTCTACTCTAAGCCACATGTGTCAGTGTTAATATATAATTATACTATCTCGTGTTTCACTCTCTTCTGCACGCTGCACAAGTGTTCCCTCCCAAGAAAACTATAAATTATATGAGGGTAGGGAGTTTATATTATATTTTTACTACCCCTTTGATGCAACAAATAATCATTGAGCCCTGTACTACATCAGGCAGGGCATTTGGCTTTGGAGGACAGGATGAACAATAGTTCTTGTTCATAGTGTGTGTGTGCAAGTAATATTAAAAATTACACATAATTATATAGTTAAAAACTGAGGTAAGCACCGTGAGGTAAAAGCATAAGGTGTCTTGAGATCATGACAAAGCCATACATTGAAAAACAAAATGTCCCTGAGTAAAGATCGAAGGGATAAAGTACAAACAGGCAAATGTCCAAGAGTCTAAAGAAATCTGGCTCCTCAGAGGAATTGAAAAAAGGTTGATAACCTAAATGCCCAAAAACAGATGAGTGGATCGGGAAGCTGTGGTACATATACACAATGAAATACTACTCAGCAATCAGAAATGAAAAACTAGACGCATTCATAGGAACATGGATGGAACTGGAAGGGATTATGCTCAGCGAAATAAGTCAGAAGGCAAAAGAAAAATATCAGATGGTTCCTCCCGTAGGAGGCATATAAGGGAATCAAATAAAGATCAAGGAAAGGAATAAGAACAATAATAATAATAACAACAAGAAAGAAACAAGAACCAAAAATGAAAAGACAAACTGGGGACACTTGGTGGGGAGGGAAGAGGAGAAGGGTTGAGGGCAGACAGGAGCACGGGGGACTGAAGTGATGGTGCACTGGTGTTACGGTGATGGGGAATGCATGGGGATTACAATTGATGTCAAATATATGTAAATTAAAAAAAAATTAAAAAAATAAAATTAAATTAAAAAAAAAAAAAAAAGAAAAGGGCCCTCCCTGGTGGCACAGTGGGTTAAGCAACGCACTGTGAGGCAGACCGCAGCCACTGCAGCATGAGTTCGAGCCCTGCCGCCGGCTGGGGAGGGGACCCACATGGCGCGGCAGACCTCTCCTGCTGTGCCCGCTGCTCCCCTCAGCAGTGTACTTCTGTTGATCTGCCTGTTCTGCTCCCCACTCGGTCTGGTGGATTCTCTCACCCCCGCGCCTCTGGACTGTACCCCAGCTCTTGTGTGCATAAATAAATAAATCTTTAACAAAAAAAAAAAAAAAGAAAGAAAAAAGGTTGATATTTGTGACTCACAAGAGGTGAGTCCCATCAGGTGAGGTTACTGAGTTACATGCTGAGTTCCCAGCATTGTACCAGAATCAAGAAACTACGAGCAAGTGAAGCTAATCTTGAAATGGTCCTTGAGGGTCATAATACATGATGGCTGAGGTCATTTCTAAATTTTGCTGTTTGTATATTTGGAATTTTTAAGAAAAAGTGCTGAACAGCCAAAGTTTAAACAACTTATGTGCTATGAAAGGGGTCAGGATGCTCAGGTTACATCTAAACATATCCCATTAAAGATGCAAAGTGAAAGAAATGACTCTGAAAAGGTTTCATGTGGTGTTAAGGACGAGAAGGCCAGCTTCAGATTGTTTTCTCAAGTTCAATAAAAAAGGCATGGATAAAGGACACTATGATATGGATTGTGGTCTATTCTTCATTACAAGTTTGATGCCAAAATACTTTACACAGGCCACCTAACAGATGGTAATGTATTTCAGCCATTACCAATGTGAGCAGGATTCAAACCAGTGACCCCAGAGGTAAGAGGTTGTATATCCAATTACAAATCTCCACTTTCCTTAAGTGTTAAAGATGCCTAGAGCAATATATTTTATTTACATCAAGATGCATTGTATAAACTATATTTGATAAAAGAGATGACTTCACGTTCTCAACTTAAAGAATGCTTACTTAAGTATTTTTTTTTAATTGAATCACACTTTAATGCCATCGTATAATCTTTTGGTTAACAGTGCTCATCTTGATTATTCTAACAAAGAGAGACATGGAAATTAATACTTAAGTTGTTGAGCTTATGTCATCTACAAAAACACACATTAGAAAACTTTAAAGTGTTACCTGGGACATCTGTGAAGGTTTCTCCAAGGACAGATACATGGAAATTGAGTCCTAAGTCCTTCAGATGCATTAATACCTTAAAAAAACTCTCTGGATCTTTATCATGCTCCCTAGAAATAAACACAAAAATATAACTTGTGATACCTTAGGGTATGTTTTAGGAAACGTGTTTTTATTGCCCACTTTCTTGGTCTATATAATATAACTTGGGCGATATAATGTAACTTGTGATACCTTAGGGTGTGTGTGAGGAAAAGTGTTTTTATTGCTCCTTTCTTGGGCCAATGTTAGTGAGGGGAGCCTCACTAGTGAGGCCAATGTTAGTGAGGGGAGCAGAGATCTTCCCCTATAGTCTTATATTGTAGCATCAGCACTATGTGATTTCTTGAATAAAACTTCTCTCCCATGGATCAAAAACCAGTCCTATTGAAGTCTTAAGGCTCTGCAGTCTTTTATTAAAAGAGAAGTCTATCATGTTTTTCCCATTTTTTGGTTAGACTATAGAAAGTCTCGTATATTTTCCTTTCTCCTAACGTGGTTAATTTTCCACTTAACTCAGATTTTTAACAAAAGAAAATACCAATCTTCAAAGGACGATTCTCTACTGATCATGAGAATGTACCAAAGATGCTTTTCATTTCCATAAGTCTGAATACCTTCCGCTCACATTTACCAGGGCTCTTTGTACCCACAAGGAACACACAATTTAGGGAGTGAGATTACAGACTCTCTCACTAATCTCTCATTTTAAATAATTGAATGGAGAATTATAAATACATCAAAAGGGGGTAGGCCTGAGTTTAAGTCTGCTGAGTATTAACATAGGGGTGGAGGTTAGTCAACATATAAAAGAATAGTAATAAAGATAATTCTTTCATTTAGTAGAGGCTTTGAAAAAACACAGATTATTTTTGTTTGTTTAGCTTGTCAGTCTTTTCTGTAATGACAGAATGAGAGGCTAAAGGACAGTAAAATAAAAAAAAAATAATCACCAATTCAAGAAATCACATTAAAATGGAATGAGTTATTTTTTACATTCTAAGGTGTGAACATTTCAGTATTTTTTGCATTTAATTACACTGTTTTAAATTATCTTATTTCAGACAGATGTGGACCAGATGTCTTCAAAATATTTGTCTTTTTATTTATAATTCAGAATTTTAACTTATTTTTATATTACAGAGAAATAGTTATATATTAGCAATTGAATTTCTCATTTACTAACTAATTATGTAAAATAAATCTGTAAATTGATCAAACTGCTATATGAAATATGAAAATTACATCATTCAGGAAATCTCATGAAAAATGACATCTGCAACCCTAAATGTGTTAATTCACAATTCAGTCAATATTTTCAGTACCAAGAATTAAAACAAATGCATCTTCTGATTCACATTTTCAAACAGCATTTATAATCTTATGGAATTATAAGATCTTATAGAATTAGAGTTCTGTAACAATTTATTTTAAACTCGCTCTCTTTCAGTTTCACTTACTTCAAATAATAAAGGCAGCAATGGAAAAATGCTCATTGCTTTTTAAGATGATGCACATTATGTGCATGTACCATTGGGAAGATGTGGATAGTACTTATATACAGTACTGCTATGGGCAAGAACAAAGACTCAAAACAGTTTGAAAGTAAAGAATACGCCATATGCTATCTTTAACCATATCAATCAAAGAGCTGCCACCTAATCTGTAATATGTTCTTTTAGTCTGATTCTCTTGGAAATACTTAGATGAAAAGAATGGAAACAATATAATATATCTTAAAGAGGGAGTAACACTATAGGGAAATCTAGCCACTGAGTTCTCTAAATTTTTCATTTTGAGTTCCAAAAATTTTAGCTGTGGATCTTTAAAAGAATGTCTATTGTAAATAATTCCTGCTGGGTTTTTTTGTTTGTTTTGTATTAAAGTAAAAGTACACACAGTTTGGGGTTGGAAGGCGGTTTAATCGGGTAGAAGCTGCAGTTCTTAGAATATTTCAGTGTGAGTATTTTCAAAACAGCATGCTTTATGAATCTATATTTTCAGTTTCTATATAAGATAAATGCATTGTAATCCAACTGTATTCTTTAAATATTTTTTATAGTTGGAAAAAAGCTTTCATGTTCAATAGTCACTTTGCATAAGAACACAAAAGAGATTTGTATGAATCCCCTCTCTTTTTGTTTAAACTATAATATATGGATGAATATAGGGTGAGATTTTTTTTCTTCCAAATTGTTCTTCAAAATAAGAGGCATTTTTTACTAGAGTCCTTATAAACTGTCTTATAATATCAGAACTTTCTCACTTTATTTTGAATAAAATTCTGTTTAGGGAAGTTGCATTAACCTGAAACATTGTCAACTGATGAGGGGTTTGGATAGCTTTAGCTGTCATTCACCTGATGGAACTAGCAAAAATGGAAGCAGATAAATTTAATACCAAATTGGTGACTATTTTTGGAGGCATGCATGCACTACAACTCGAAGTGTTGGATGTTGTTGAAAACAAGTATCTTAAAGATGGCTAAAAAATAGTAAGTGGTAACTGGAGATGGTGAGAAGTAGGTTTATAGAGTTGGGAAAAGCTTTCCAGTGATGGCATCATACATTATCTCACCGGTCTTGCAGCATACCATTTGGAGTAAATTCCTGGTGAATATGGTGGTAGAAACATCCCGACTGCTTGAAAAGGTGGTACTTTTCTGATGTCAAGGATGGCTGGAAGGGGGACTTAGGCTAAAACTGCTTCATGAAATAAGGGTGGGAATAGAGAAGCACCTTTAACAATATTCTATCTATGTGCTTTGAAGTATTATTTTAAAAATTTTAGTAGGTTACATATGACACGTAGACATTTGACTATGTCATGTGTCCCTCAAAGCATACATAGACAATCTTGCCAAATTATTTTCTTATTTAAAAAAATGAGAAATAACCTAATGTTTAGACAATTGTTGAAGACTTGCACAAATATTTACTCATAGCCATATATTAAGGAACGAGTGATATTTGATGGCAGAGCTTAATATATTTTTGTCAAGCCAGGAAGTCATTCTAGCTGTCCAATGGGTCATCCATGGATCATATCTCAGCACATTTTAATGATATTAATGAACACATTTAGTAGAACATGTAAATTTGTCTTAATATTCTTTCTAAGAAATCCAATGTGAAGCTCACATACGATTTTAGCATAAAGCATTAACTAGAGGTTGGGGGATTTAAAATTGAGTACCCCTTTCTGCCAACACTGTCAAAATTAAACTCACACTTAATAATATACTCAATTCTCTACAATCACACTTACAGAATCATGACATTTTAAACACTCTTCTCTCATCCATTGCTGGTAGGAATATAAAGTGAAACAATATCTTAAAGGCAATTTGGTAATGTACATAATAAACCTTAAAATGAACATAATTTTGTTCAGTAATCCCAATTCAATAAAGTTACCCTACAAGAGAACTAAAAAGGTGCACAGAAATTCAGCTAGAGTATGTCATAATAGCATTGTTGATAATGGCAACAATTTGTAAACAAAGAAAAAGTCTGGGATGAACGCTACCAAATATTAACAGGGTTCATCTGTAGGAAATATAAATATTTTTCAATGGTTTTTTAATTAATTTTTTGATAGAAATAATTTTAATGCTCTTAAGGAATCACTAATATTCTGATTAAATTTGTATTTATGGGTGTTTAGCTTAAATGTAGAAATTTTAGTATTTATAGCAACCTGATTTCTCACTTCCTGTCACCCTTTACATTTGACAGCTGCCTACCACGTAAATTTGATTCATCACAAAAGATCTAGAAGATGAGTAAGAGTCTAAGCATCTCTACAATTCCCACATTTCTAGTAGGTAAGAAACAGTCTGGCTGAGAACTTACTCCTCCAAAGCCCAACTATGGCAGAAGAGACCAGCACGGAAATATTTCAGGCTTACTAGAAGCAGCAGACATAGCAAGAACAGCTTTTATTCCCAAATATTATTCAGAACATTTGAAAAGCATAAACTGTTTCCATGTGTTTTTTCTTCCTATATCTGTTCTCTCTCTGTTGCCTTTCCCATTTAGTTTTTTTGAGCTAAATTTCTTCTTATTCCTCACTTAACATTCATCCAGTAAATATTTATTGAAGATTGCTAAGCTCTCCATACTTGTCACTTATACTAAACTGTTACCCTTTCTCATTTTCCCACATAACTTTACACTTATTAAATGCAATCTCTTCGATCTAGTTCCTTGTCTTGTCTGGGCAGAAATCTGGCTCTTCACTGATGCTATTGCTTTCCCAGCAGCGCGTCACTGATTGACAGCTCCACGAGGCAAAGATAAACGATGTCTGTGTTGTTCCCTACTAATACAAAGTATCCAGTGTCTGGCCAAGTTGTGGCAGACACCACTTGTGCTCATCAATATCTGGGCCTTCTTTCCCTGTAGACAGAGAAAAAAAAGACTTCCTTGTCCTTCCCATTATAGTAGGGGAGAGACGATGGGACTAGTTTAGCTAATGGATTGCAAGCAGTTGATGTATGTCACTTCCAGGTAGAATTAACTAAAGGAAGTTCTGGATAGCACTATTTCTACTGCAGGGAACCTTTCTGAGGTTCCTTTCTTATGTTAAGTTGGTTTGGTTAAAATAATGAAGCAATTGCCATAGGGAGGAGAGCTGCCTTATAAAGTTACCCAAACTTGCAGTAGACTTTGAGGTGAATGGGAGAAGTAAATTTCTGCTGTTAAGCAATAGAGCTTTGGATGAGGGAGGGAGATTGGGGGCAGGCTGGTCGTCATTACTGTGGCATAATGTGGCCAGTGCTGACAAACACAGTATCTATGGCACAAAATTAGCTTCTCTAAAAATATTTGTTGAATCAGTGAAGGTGTGGGGGGAAAACCTGAATTACATTTACAGTGTCCCTGCTATGTTAAGGATCCCATGCTAGGCACCTGATCATAATCTTACTTAAGCCTCTCCATCATGTGGTCATGTGAGTATAATTATTCCCTCACCTAAGATCACACAGAAGAGATTGAGTCTGTATTTGAAATCATGTCTCATCACTCCAATCTTATATTGTGTCATGTACAGTCTTTGACTTTAAAAAATTTCTTTGTACAGATAAGAAGAAGAAAAAGAATTGGCACCTTTAGTCTATGGTTTCATTTCCAGTTATGGACATTCTTTAGATTTTTGTTATTTGAGGTTAAAAATCCACTGGATAAGAGATAGCATTAAGATACCCCCAACATCTTTGTTTCAAGCTTCACCTATCTGCGACCCTGTTCACTTTGTCTTTACTTTCTCATTATAAAATACCACTTATTCCAAATTCAATGACATGTTCCTTATCAAAAACATAAAACTTCTATTTGCATCTGTGTTGATTAGGATCATATACCTTCTACTATCTGTTCCAGAGCCATAAACTCTGCTTCTTTCTACAGGCCTGACACATCAATGATCAGCTCTAGTTTCCACCCACGTGTGTAGTGGCAGGATGACATGGGACAGATTCACCATGATTTGGGCAGATAGGTAAAGGAATCCTGGAGCCCTCAGTGGGTTATTCAAGCTTCTCTTGATCTTTCTATATCATCTGTGGTGTGGCAACCAGGTACTTGGCAGATGGGGAGGCTGGCAGGCCTCTCGGCCCCTGGTGAATCTTCACTCTCTGGGCTGCTTCTGCTTCTTGCGCCACTGCTGCTGCTATTGCTGCTTCTCCTTCTGCTGTCTCTCAGCCCGGTGCACCCACCTACGCATGCTCACACCCTACTCTAGGTGCCCGCCATCAGGCATGTGTGCTGGACTGTAGGTGCCCATTATTGACACTAATGGCGGGAGGGCAGTAAAAACCTGATAACTTTCATTTACCTTATTTCTACTTCTTAACTGGTGGTTTGAATAGAATTTAGCCAGTACTCTTATCCACCCGCTTCTTCATTTCTGCCTCCATTCCTCCCTCACCCTTATTCTATCAGTGCTTCTCTCTAATTCTACTAGCCTCCCTCACCACCATGTACTTACAGTTGACTAAGTAAGACTGTCCATTGTGACTTTCTCTGAACATTATTCATACTGTAGTCTGCCTTTTAGTGTTTTTTTTTATAAAGACTTATCTATTTATACATACAAGAGCTGGGGTACAGGCCAGAGTCACAGGAGGTGAGAGGATTCACCAGATTCAGAGTAGGGAGCAGAACAGGCAGACTGACTGAAGTACACTGCTGAGGGGAGCAGCAGGCGAGGCAGGAGAGGTTGCTGCACCATGTGGATCCCCTCCCTGGTGGGGGATCGAACTAGTACTTCTGTGCTGCAGATGCTTCACAATGTGACGCTTAACCCGCTGCGCCAGCAGGGAGACCCTTAGTTTTATTTTTATGCGGACAATGAAGGTACAGTTTAGAAAGGTGTTTCTGCCACTGACTGGTGGTATGACTACAGATAGCTGTGTTACGTAACTTCACACAGCTTCAGTTTCTTCATTTTTAAAACAGGATGGTGGTAACACTTATATTTAAGTATGTTTGCTATTAGGAATAAAATAAATAAAAGAAATACACAATAAACTCTCATTCCCTTCACATTTGTATTTGTGGAATTTTAATATTTTACAAACTTTAAACCATTTATTCCTTCTCCTTTCTACCACCAACACATTCAAGGTGCTGAGATATTTTGTGTTCATTGCTTTAGCAAGAGCATGGATCAGGGGAAAAGTCTCTCCAAAATAAGAGGGCAATCTTCTTGGTTGATTACAAAAACAGTCGTTGAAATGGGGAGGCCTTCAGATATGGAAAGACTGATGGATGAGAGTTGAAGGGAATGGGGAGGCCTTCAGATATGGAAAGACTGATGGATGAGAGTTGAAGGGAATGGATGTGTAAGTGTCCCAGAAGTTATACACTACATTTCCTAGGTTAGACACCAGGGAAGGAGAGGGACTCTGGAGAATGAATGAGTGTCTGTATCCCCAAGAGACAGTACTGGGGGACATTTGTGAGAGATTCTTGAGCTGTGGTAGCGTAAGAGTGAAACCATGGTTTCTGTGAATGTCATGGAAAAATCATAGCAGCTGGCAGCCAGAGAAAAGCAAGGGATCTCTTAGCAGTAGCCTGTAAGGAATGGGGATCAGGAAAATGGAAGACAGAATCTTGAACTGCCTGAGCTTTCTATCATCATATTGAAATGGGCCATTACACAGAAATTAAGTTCCAGAAAAATAAAATTCTAATTTATGCATATCAGGGTTTCATGCCATCTGCACATTCATATTCGCATCTCTCCTTTTATTAAGAGAGAAAGAGATGTCTGTCTTTCAAAATTGAGTCTATTAGAGCTCTAGATGTTCTACCTGGCCTCTTTTGGGGAAAGCTGTGCTTTCATATTCAGTTTTCTCTCTAAAGTTTGCAATCCTAGTGCCATGCCACAATTTCTTCATTAATGTCTTTGACACTTTGATAACTTTTAAGTTATCTCTTTTACCTGATAACATTTATTAACAATAATAGTCTAATAATATACTAATTCCAGGTGACTTTTAACAGATTCCTTCATCTTAGGATATTAGCTGTTTCTCTTCTTATCCCCCATGATGTTCCGACCACGTCTCTCCCTTTTCTCCCATTTCTCTTATATGAAAGTGCTCTCCATCAACCCCAGTTCCTGCCACTGCCCCAAGTTGTTCTCATGATTCTTAGGTTTTCCACTTTTAACACTACCAACCAAACCCTTGCTTGGTTTCCATATAATGTAGTTAGACTACAACCTAATGGCCTTCTTCTTCTCAATTAAGTCTTCCCACTCATTCTATCCAGAAGGCCACCCAGTGAAAACCATACTCAAAGAATCATTTTTCCCACTAGATTACACAACATGATTTTCATTTAAATCTCCCCACTGCTAAAAGCTTAGACCCCCCAGGTTGTTTCTCTTCAACAATGATTTCCACTCTTTCTGGATATTGTATACAGTAATTTCATTCAGCTGTCTAGGTTGCCCATGAGCTCTCTTTCTTTGCAACTCTGGCCAGGAAGCCCATAGACACCATGCCTCAAAAAAGTGGTGTCTTAATTCAGATGAATTAGGTCTTCCCCACCCTTGGGAGCCACCATTCCACACGTTTAAATCATCATAATTATTTCCTCTCAGACCTAGGAGTTCCTATGGAACCAAAACTCTTTTCTGTCCCCAATTCATTAAGTCTCTCTATATTTTATTTAACAAAGTTTCTTCCTGTTGAATGATTAGGGCTGTAAAGTTGAAACTGAGTAATAGCTTAGCTTTTCTTTCAGGTTATAATATTTTCCTCCAAGAGATATATAGCAAATACATTCAAAACTGTAAGTTATCCTGAGAGCTACCACAGAAATACAACTCCTATATTTAGAAGCTTCTCACAGGATTTGGTTTTCTACTGAATACTCTGAGGTAGGAAGATGTCAGATTCTTGTTTCCTGCTTTACCCTGGCTGCCAGAAGCTTACAGTCAAGTGTTAAGAGTGCTCCATCTGATGGAGGGGGAAAAAGATGGCGACAGAGAGACAATAGGCTCAGAAAGCTCCTGGAAGATACAGGAAAAAGGGAAAAAATACAGCAGGCCCCAGTAGGAAC
>JAGFMF010011581.1:461449-482595 GCA_019455555.1 Galemys pyrenaicus | reverse complement strand
ACAAGGGACTGAGGTGATGGTGCACGGGTGAAATGGTGGTGGGTACCCCCTGGGGACTACAAATGATGTCAAATATAACTAATAAAAAAAAATAAAATACAGCATGTACAGTAAAAAAAAAAAAAAAAGAGTGCTCCATCTTAGCAACTATCAGTTGGAAAAAACAGTACTGAAAAATAGTAATAGAAAAAAAAATCAATGGATGGGCTTAATAATCTTGAGATCAAAAGGATGTACTTAATGTGAACAAGAGAGAAAAACAGATCAAAAAATTAACAATTAAGAACTGACTCTCAAGGACTAATGGGGCAAGAACAGAGGAGTCAATGTTTATATCATCAGAATTCCAGAAAAGGAATCCATTATTTCTTAAAACTACATGCGAATCCACAATGATTTCAATACAAATTTCCACACTAAAAGACACATGCTAAATGTAAAAAATACACATAATTCAATAATATATGAAGCCCTGAAAACTCCTGTTCTTTAACTCCTAATTCTACTCTTCAGATGTAGTCACAGCTAACAACTGTCTGCTGTGTTCCTGGAGCTACCTCTACGCATATGCAAACATATATTTGTGTGAGTATATTTTATAAATATAAGATCAATTTTAGTCATTCTGTATTTTTCATACCCACTAACTACCTAGAAGATATCTACCATACCAGGGTGCGCATATATAACCATTTCCTTTAAAATGGTTAGATAATATCTCATAGTTTAGAGGCAATTTGTGCGACTAATGGTCATTTCTTTTCAATGTTTGGATGTTTCAAACAATACAAAAAGCAACACTGAGTTCTCTTTATAATATTCACATTACTCTTTTGTAGAATTCCTAATACACTCTCCTTTTTCGCTATGCTGCAAAGGCAGCCATTACAAATCTCTAGGCAAGGACCTTTGGTCTTTCTCCTCCTTCATACAATATGGAGCTATCTTGCTTTTGAAGTTTTACATACTCACTCTGCTTTGTTGTGAGTTCCATCAGGGAGAGTTCATACTTTTATTTACCCCATTATCTAGCAGAAGTCCTGGATCATAACTCATAAAGTTGTTAAATTGAATTGATTCTAAATCTAGATCATGATCTGTGCCTCTAACTTTTATATTTTCACTTATGTAAATGGCTATTTTACTCTTTATATGATTAGGTGAATACATAGAAATTAACTTGGTTCTTCCAATGACGGCTCACCTATAATACTCATGAACTAGTGTCCTGCCCCCAACAAACACAGCACTAATTACCAAGAATCTTTCTAGTACCGATATGTCCTTATTCTGATATTCCAGCATCCCCAGTCTGACAAATTTTAGAGCACAAGAAAACTTTTTTCAAACCTGTCATGTGAATCAATTCATTAGCAATCTTTCCATCTATCCCTATACAAATAATTTATGACTTGCTTAATAATTTCCATTTTTATAGTAGAATATTATCACTTCGTACCTTGACAACACCATTCAGCTTTAGTCTCTTCCTCTTCAATTCTGCTTCCAAAAGACTATTACATTAACCTCTTCAACATGATTGTCTTTAGCTATAGTCTCTAAAATGTTCACTAAATATTATTGAAATCATTAAGTTGAAATTAAGTGACTCTTTCCAACATTCAAATATTTTCATCAACCATTTACCCCTACAGTTCCAACATATAAGTGCTGACATTCATATTTATTGTTATCCTCTCATTTAATCCAGACCTCTTCTGCTTACAATTCTTAAGTATGAAACCTTCTCCACCTTTCTGCCAATCCTTATCCATTGCCTTTGACTGACTTTAAATGTTTCTAGTAGTCATCTCTGTGAAATTTCATTGTACACTGAAACACTTCTGCATGAACAATCATAAGCTACCAATAATTTTATGAATATGTTTTTATATTATTTCATATTTATTTTCATTTTATTCTGTTACAGTTTGTCTGAAAGGCCTACACCATTGGAGAAACTCTTTCACACCAAAGGTTGGCTTTCACTCAAAATATGACTTTAGAATGAACGAACAATGGTTCATCATGGCTGAACAGTTATATTTTTAAAACTATGGTAACACAGGTCTATAAAATGACATAAAAGTTCATGTTGTTTTTTTAATGGAGAATTAAACATGGTCTGGATTATAAGCTGCCTTTCATCAAAACAGATTTAAATTCCTAAAAACATATTTTTTTTTTTTTACTAAATTGTAGACATTTTGCCACATCTAGAAATGGCAAGGTCTTCAGTCATAGGGGAAAGAGTCCTATTTTGAAGAGAAAAATCCACTCTGACACTTATTTTTGATTTAAAAACTTCAAATTAGAAATGGACAGAATGATATGCCAAGGGGGAGAAAAGTCCTAAAACGCGATTCTTTCCAAATAGTATGCCTTGTTTCTAGACCCAAATGAAACTGCTGTGTTTTTTGGCTGACACAGAGATCTCCTAGAAGAGACAGTCTCCCTTAGTCAGCAGCAACAGCTAAACATACCAGATTGTCATGGCAATGACTGTGGGAAAGGAGGAGCACAATATGGAATGTCTGTTTTATAAAGACCTGCTCAAAGTGATGTGTTCTTGTTACTACATATGTTGCATTTTTCATTTTATAAACAGTATTAATTATGCATCTCCTCTCTTCTCTTATAGTCTTATAACAAGAGTAAATCTGTATTATTCTATTTAGTTCTTTTCACAGTACCATTTAAAAAAATTTAAGCTCAAACCTCATACTCCAGTCTTTCATTATTATTTAAAGTTAAGAACTCATCATAGTAGGTACCAAAGACAGACTAATTATTCATATGAAAAGTTTAAGATTCTAAGCATTGTAATATTATCACATGTAATAAATTAACTATACCACTTAAGAAAATTCCAGAATGAGAAGATTCATGAACTAAAGTCCTTTTTAAAAAATAGTTTACTGAGGTAATACTGGTTTAAAACA
Source organism: Galemys pyrenaicus (assembly GCA_019455555.1). Classification (NCBI taxonomy): domain Eukaryota; kingdom Metazoa; phylum Chordata; class Mammalia; order Eulipotyphla; family Talpidae; genus Galemys; species Galemys pyrenaicus. The sequence continues at coordinate 479,653 of JAGFMF010011581.1, read as the reverse complement.
CTGTACATAATTTAGGGGAATATGCTCAGATTTATGTTATCACACTAAATCCACTACCAGATCACCCATAGTCCTTTACCTGAGATCCATGTATCTCATCCATTCCTTGCATCCACCTCCATATTCCTAGCCCTCTAGTAGACTCAGTTCTGCAATCATACTTCTAGGGCTTATATCTGTCAGGTTTAGTTTTGTCAATTCCTTTGCATGTTTGTTTGTTTTCTCTATGTTCCACTTACAAATGAAATTAGTCAATATTGTCTGTCTCTTTAGAATTATTTAACTTAGCATAATTCCCTCCAGCTCCATCCGTATTAATGGCAAGAGTTCACTTTTTTAATAGCTGAGTAGTATTTATTCTGCATATATACCATTCACATCTTAATCTACTGTTCTGTGAATGGGCATTTAAGTTGTTTACATCACTTAATTACTCTTAGTATTGCTTTTGCTGTATCCAAGAAATTCTAGTAGATCGTGTTTTCATTTTCATTTGTCTCCAGTTGCTTTTCAAATTTCTTCTTTGATTTCCTCAGTAATCCAACGGTTATTCAGTAGTATGCTGCTCAATCTCCACATTAGAAGATTTTTATGTTTTTTTTTTGTTTTGCTTTTGTGATTGGCTTCTATTTTAATAACACTGATCAGAGAAGTTACTTGATATGGTTTAAATATTCATGAACTTATTCACACTTGTTTTTATGACTCAACATGTGGTTTATCCTGAAAAATGTTCCACAAACACTTGAGAAGAATGTGTATTCAACTTTTGGGGGATTAAGTGTCCTATGAATATCTAGTAGCAACATCTGATCTAATCGCTCTTAAGGGTATTTTTGTCCTTTTGATTTTTTTGTCTGGTTGATTTGTCCACTAATGTAAGTAGAGTGGTAAATTCTTCACCACTGCTTTATTGTTGGCAATGTTTGTTTGTTAATTGCTGTCTTATTTTTATGGTGATCTTTCATTAGGCGTATATATTTTGATGAGTGTTTTATCTTCCCGATGTATTGATCCCTAGTCATTATACAATGTACATCTTTGTCTCTTGTTACTTTTCTTAATTAGAAGTTTTCTTTTTATGACATAAGTATGGCTGTCCCTGCAATTTTTGGGTCCCATTTACTTCTAGGATTATTTTCCAGTCATTTTCTTTGAATGTTGCTTATCTTTGGGTTTCACAGGTTTCCTTGAGACAACAGAAAACTGGGTTTTAAGATTTCATCACACACTACATGCCTTTTGATTGGTGAGTTAAGTCCATTTACATTTAGAGTGATCATAAGTACATGGGTAATTGCTATTGCCATTTTGTCTATAGATTTTTGGCTTCATCTACTTATTTCATTAGACTTTTTTTGGATTTTCTTCCTTTTGATTTGGGTAAGACTGTCCCTTTCAACATTTCTTGGAGGGAAGGCCTAGTGTTTGCAAGCTTCAACTTTTGTTTCTCGGGAGGTCTTTATTTCACCCTCATATCTGAAAGAGAGTTTGCAGGATATACTATTTTTGGTTGACAGTTTTTAATATTTGAGTATTTTGAAAACATTTCATTTTCTCCTTGCTTATAGGGTTTCTGCTGAGAAGCCTGGTGTAAACCTGAAGAGAATACCTTTATATGTCACCTGCATTTTACCTTCACTTGCCTTCACTATTCTTAGTCTTGGACTATTACTAGGTTGCTGATATATGGTGTAGATCATATTGCATTCTAGAGTGCTCGAATGCAATAGAGTGCTTCATAGAGTATATGAAATAACTTCATAGAGTGCTATTTTTAATTCCTTCCCCAGGTTTGGAGAGTTTTCCCCAGTTATTTCCCTGCACAAGCTCTTTGTTTCCCTCCCTCTCTCTTCCCCCTCTGGGATGCCCATTATTCTTATATTGTTTTTCTTAATGGTAAAAGATAGCTCTCAAAATACCTCTTCATTTTTTTTAAAAAAATATCATTTCTTCCTGTCTTTCTGAGCTGCAGATATGAGCCCCTCAGCGAGACTGCCTGCAGATCCTAGTCCTGGGCTCTCTGTCCTGGGAAGATGGCACCCATTCTGAGCTTCCCGGGACCCTCAGGGGGCCTTCTCCCAGCTAGCTCAGTTCCAGACGGCAAACTAGGTGCTGGCACACACCTCGCACTGGGATTCCAGCCTGTGGAAGCGCAGGAAGCGCTGAGCTGCACAAGGGTCTGAGGGGATGGTGCATGGGTGAAATGGTGGTGGGAACTCCCTGGAGACTACAAAGGTTGTCAAATGCAATTAAATAAATCTAATGAGGAAAAAAAAACAACAACATAAAACATGAGATCCCAACTAATGGGTATTTCACTATTTCCTGAAAATAAACAAACTTAGTGCTAAGTGCATTTTTATGCTATTTTTAACTATTACAGAATTGTTTTCTTAATTTTATTTCGAATTGTTCATTCTAATAATAGAAATACATTTGCTTTTTTATTGAAAAACAAAACAAAACAAAAACAAAAAAAACCAAACCAAAAAAAAAAAAATATCATTTCTCATGAGCAGAGTCTTAATTACTTAAATATATTTACTGCTAGTGGGGATCAGAGCAATTTGTTTCTGGTAAGGAATAGGTAACAAAGAATAGCCAGTTATATTAGACAATGAGAGATTATTCTGACTAAATAGTTTGCTCAGAGGTGTATATAAACCCAAAAGCAAATGCTTATTGAAAGCTGGGAATAATTTATTTATGACTATAGTTCTAAAGATAAATTCTATCAGAATAAATGAAGTAATGTAGCAATATGGGCATTATAGCCTAGTGGGGAAAAGGTTTAACTATTAGTTCTGATATTTAGTAGCTATAATTCAGTGCAAACTACCAAACCTATCTGAGATTTAATTGCTTCATCTGTAACAATTTGACTGTTAACACTCATTTCAAAGAGCTGTTGAGAAGATAAGTGAGATGATGTTTATGAAACAACTTATAGTGCATGGTGAACAGAAAACACACAATAAAAGATGGTTGTTGTTATTGTTATTGTTATTATTATTATTAGGATGATCATGATCGCTTTATTTTTCATTTAAGTAACTGGGAATTTGAGAATCTTCTAGTGAGTTTAATATTCACCGTAATTGGGGAGAAATAAAGTTTGCTATAATCAGTTGTTTATAGTAAGCAAAATGTGCCACTGATGAGTTTCTAATGTCTACCTTGATGATTACACTAAAGACATCGAAAGTGTGAACTACGTTACATATGCAAATAGCATAGTGAGTATTCAATAAGTGGCAGTTATGCATAACATACAGCTACCAATATGATTTAAGGTAAAATTTGTGTTTTGTATAAAAGACATATGTCCATTACTGATTTTTTTTCTTTTGTATTATATTTCTAATCATATTAAATGCCACCATGAATCTAGTAACCCAAACCACAATTATTAACCCAGTCATGCTCATATCAATAATCAATCCCTGAAGCAGCACCTCATTATCATCCAATAATAGTCTTTCCTTTCCTGATATAGTTTGGATGCTGATCATTCCTCTCCAGAACTATTATAACATCATGACAAATCAACTTATATAATTATAACTGAAATTGAAGGAGCAAATGATCATTCCCCTCTTCCCTCTTTTTGGAAATTACACAAAAGTAACAAGGACAACTAGAAATAGAAGGTAAACATAATCTACAACACTAATACATCAAAACCCTAACACACAAAGTGCTGGAAAAGCTGCCAAAAATAATAAATATAAGCATAAAGATGGACGTGATGAGAGAGTACCCTTAGATTCTCAGAGACAGAGAAGAACTTCTTCAAGATGAAGAATATGCTTTGAGTAAAGGATAAAAATCCTTCCTTAGTAAAACATAAACAGGGTTTGTGGGCTGCTGGTGCTAAGAGTTTCCCTTTTGTGGTTCAGTCTTGAGAAGCAGAGAATGAAGTACCAAATAAGTGATTGGACAGAAGCACACAAGGTCATATATAACCGAATTTCTTTTGACTGTATATTTCATTCATTTTCATGGATTAGAACGGCATTAGAAGCTGAGCTTCCCATGTAGCATTCTAAGATAAAGATAAACTTAAAAAAAAAAGTTTCAGAAAATCTGTTTCTCCTTTTTTTTTTTTTTCTCATTAGATTTATTTAATTGTATTTGACAACCTTTGTAGTCCCCAGGGAGTTCTCACTACCATTTCACCCATGCACCATCCCCTCAGACCCTTGTGCTCTTTATGCCCTCCTCCTCATCTTTGCCCTCCCCTCCCTCCACCCCCCAGCCATGTTCCCTTTGGTCTATCTTTAACCTTTTGATCTTTTAGAAAGTTTGTTTTTGGTTGTAATTGCTCATTTCCTTGCACTTTCTCTTTTTTTTTTTTTTTGTTTTCTTCTCATTTTTTGTTGTAGTTGTTGTTCTTTCACATTCCTCCTAAAAGTGAAGCCATGCAATATTTTTCTCTTGCCTTCTCACTTGTTTCACTGAGTATAATTCCTTCTAGTTCCATCCATGTTTCTATAAATGGCCCTAATTTATCATTTTTGATCACTGATTGGGAAAAAATATTTGCACCCCATACAACTGACAAGGGACTGATCACAAAGATATACAAAGAACTCATAAGACTCAAGAAAATCAAAGCAAATGACCCTATCAAAAAATGGGCAGAAGAACTTAAAAGACACTTCACCAAAGAGAACATACAAATGGCCAACAGGCATATGAAAAATGCTCAACATCTCTCATAATCAGGGAAATGCAAATTAAAACCACAATGAGGTACCACCTTATACTGGTAAGAATGGCACACATCAAAAAACCAACAACAACAAATGTTGGCAAGCATGTGGAGAAAAAGAAACTCAACTACACTGCTGGTGGGAATGCAAGTTAATCCAACCACTATGGAAGGCTGTATGGCAGTTCCTCGGTCTACTAGGGATGGAACTACCATATGATCTGGCAATCCCACTCTTAGGGACCTACCCAAAGTACACAAAAACACCAATCCAAAAGAGTACCTGTACCCCCATGTTTACAGCAGCACTCTTTATATTGGTAAGACCTAGAAGCAACCCAAATGCCCAAAAGTAGATGACTGGATCAAGAAGATGTAGTACATATACACAATGGAATACTATTCAGCAATCAAAAATGTTTCTTTTTACTCAAATTTTAAGTTAATATTTTTAAAAATTGAATGTGTATAATACTTTCTAAATGGGGACTTCTCCAATCATTTAGTATGTGTGTTTATTTCTAACACTCTTTCATTAGGAAAAAGTTAATGATATTTTAGAGAGTAGTTATTTAAACAACAGAATCAAATATTTTTAAATTTTTTTTGTATAGTTTCTCCAATTGTACTTTATATTTTTATACTTATAATACTTGTGGACAGTTATATAAACTTAAAAGTGTATCTGTTAGTACATTTTAGATTTGGGTTTGTGTAATATTGAAATGAGATACTGTTTTATTCACTAAAGTCAAACAAATAAATTAGTGGCTTACTATATTGCATTTCTAGGATACATAATAGGTGTTTTTTATTGAGCATTTGCATCTGTAAGCTGGGTTCACATTATAATGCCCACCATGCAGAGTTATAAAGGATTCAAGAATTATCTCCAGGAAGGATTCTAGACAGGCCAGTTTTGTATTTAAAATGGCCTTTAACAAAACACTGTGCTTGGTTCTAGAGTATATTTAATTAGTATTATTTTTATAGTGTTTTACTTAAAATATAAAAATAAAGAACAAGAAAATCTCTTATTTAGTGTAGGATTTTGGTCTCAGGGCAAGAATATCCTTGTCTGAAGTCAGGAATGTATTCAATGACTGAGAATTCAGCACCACTGAGTGTCAGGCAGAACTTGATTAAGTGTCAGAATACAAATATGATTAATGAGAACAGGAGCTCTACCCTCAAGGAGTCTAAGTTCTAGTCGAGGAGAAAGGCTATTACTCTGTGCTATGATTTCAGAGATAAGATAGAAAGTCCATTGTCCACAAACCTCATCTATGACTATTAACAATCCTTAAACTTCTTTAAGCCTGGAGCCTTTCATATGTTTTGTAGTTCAGTTTTAGCAAGGTACTTGGTCACAGTGCATATGCTGATAAGTGATTGGATGGCTAAATGAATAAGCTAAAATTCCCTTTACGGGTTTCATTTTGGAAAGTACGTAAACAAGCAATCTCTCTAAAATGTAAACACCCATGGGGAAATAAGACATTAAGATAGTAGAAAGAATTTATCCTTAGTGTGACTGAATTTAAAAGTGTTTTTTGTGCACGTGTGTATCTTACAATTCTTTTGGGATTAATATATTGAAACAAATTACTAAGAGAATGTCAATTCAATGTTTAAAGTAGGAGAGTCAAGAGGATACTATTTGGAAACTTTAAGAATGTATGTGGAATGTAAGAATTGTGTGAAATATTGAACAAAAGGAACTTCTGGGTATCTGTGCAAAAGCTAAAAGGCTCAGCTAGGTAGAGATAAAAAGAGTAGACATGAGTGAGATGGTGCAGTCCCGGCTACAGAGAAAATATCATCATTTCCCATGTGCTAAAGGCTGGTGGTGAAAAGAAGGATTAGGTCTGCGACAGGTCAAATTTTCAAAAAGTAGTTCTTGTTCGGTGAAAGGTTTTGGCACAAGAGAAAACCAGAACTTTCTATGGTGTCAGGTAAGGCTGGGCATGAGCATTCCCTTTCTTGAAGGATCACATCTACTAAGCAGTTCGCCTCAATTTTAGAGCTACAAATGGAAATGTGAAGAAAAGCATGGTCAGGTATTTCTGGGCTCTCTCAGTACAGGTTCACAATTACTTTAGCTCAGAGTTCTTTCTTGCAACATCTGTGGCTCAGGAGCTGCGGAATAATGTGTCTAATGGACTCCCTCTTTCAATTATCCTCACTTCCTCAGTGAAGCATTGCTTGACTTTTCCAGGCAGAATTAGTTGCTTCCTCTTTTGGGTTTTCACTTATTATGTTGTACTGCAATTATCTGGGAGCTCTCTGAGGCAGGGATCTCAAAAGAGGCCCTATCAATACTTGTAGAAGGATAAAATTTGAAGTATTAATCAATGTGCTTAATGGGCTTCCTCCCTAGGCACTTCCTACTTTGCAAATTCACTCCTCCCATGCCCCCAGCAGTGGGAGCAAGGACATTTTATAGTCTTTACTGTTGAGGTGGGCATAGTAAACAGAAATGCAAAGAGAAGGCAAATAGTTAAATTTGATTTCTACATTAAAATTCTGGAGTTGAAGCCTAAACAATAGTTTTGGAGAGTAACAGTAATTCTGTTTATCCCAATAATCACTGCACTTATATCCCACCCCTCCCTCAGTTATATCTGTAGGTTGAGAGAGGTGAGCTAGAAAGGACAGGGATATTCTTGAGCGGATCAAAGTCCAAGGCTGAAAACTGGAGAAACACCGTGGCAGAGAGGCAGACAGCTGGATGGGAGAGTGACTCAGGTCCTGTGTCTTTTCCTCTAGAACCCCAGAGGCAGCAGCTTTGGAGGGGCTCCTATGGCTAGCATAGCATGGAGCAATTGAGGAAAAGAAATCACCTGGGTCAGGAGGACAGAAAGCAAATTTGCTGGACTTTTCTGAGGCCCAGAAGTAGCAGGATAAAGCAACCAGTGTTTCCACAGACCTCCAATAAGATAAAGAAGTTACCTAACAGAACCGGCATGAGGCTGGTGGTGCCGTGACAGAATGAAGAAGGCCCCTGTGGTGCGCAGGATATGAACAAGGTGGTGTGTGGAAAGACAGATGGGAACTTGACGCAGGATACACCAATTCTGTGAGGTGATCACCAAAGCAGACAGGACAATGTAAGATCTTTTCAGAGGATGCCAAAGTGGCCATGTGCCAATTGAGACCAAGCCATGTCCCGTGATGCTTCTAAGCATCCTTAGAGTTCACATGCTAGTCAAGGAGAAATAGAGGGACTGAACATTTGCTAAATTATCATAAATTTGTTGAGTCTTAAGGTAAACAAAGATTATTAATAACAGCATAAATTTACATAGCATTTATATATATCAAAACTAGCTATACTAAAGACCGTAGGCTAGATCAAATCATTTTATCCTCAAAACTCTGTAAGGAGGTACTATTCTTCCAGTTAATTTATAGACGAAGGAACTGCAGCTTAGTGAGGTGAAGCAACTTGACCACGTCACCCTGTGGCCCAGGAGTAAGGGGCAGACCTGGGATTCAAACCAGGCAGTGTGGCTGCAAGTCATGCTCAGATGTTACCATCTGGCACATGTGGAGATATGAAGGCCAACTTGCTTGCCCTGAGAAAATGTGTTGACTATGTGAACAAATGAAAGAGTAAATGGCTATATATTGGATTGCTTGTAAATGGTTACAGTTCAAGTTATTTTAATAGGACTTATGCTTAACTACAAATGAAAGTTCTTTCATCTAAAAGGGTAACATTATTCTATTTTTTTTTCTAAATAAATGCCTAGCACATGTACACTTTAGGTTAAGGATTCAACGTTGATGTTTCCAGTTTTATTTTTTTATTTAGTTTTTTTAATTTATGCATACAAGAACTGGGGTGCAGGCCAGAGGTGCAGGGAGTGAGAGGATTCATCAGAGACAGTGGGGAGTAGAAAGGCAGATCTACTGAAATAAACTGATAAAGGGAGCAGTGGGCAAGACAGAAGAGGTCTGCTGTGCCATATGTGGGTTAGCTCCCTGGCTGGGGATAGAACTCATGCTGCAGTGGGTGGCAATAGCTTGATAGCACTGAGACTGTAACCCCTGCTCCACCAGGGAGGCTCCATTCACTTTAATTTTACTTCAGACATTCCTATTGAATTGCCTTTATCCATTACATATTTTGAGATACTCTGTTTTATTCTTACTTACCCCTGTCATTTTTTCATTATCTAAAATTATCTTTTACTTAGTATACTTACTTTTAAATCCATACTTATCTAAATAAGTCATGTGTTAAGGTCCCCTAGTTTCTACTATCTATATACTACATAATATAAAGAATTCTTATATTTTAATTGATCACTTAATAAAGACACATCAAATTATTGACTATTCGGTGGCATTATAAAGATAAAATGCCAAAAATTTTAATTATATAAAGATTTATTTATATCAAAGATGTGCAAGATAAAGTCTAGAGAAGATTAATTTATGTTAGACAGAAGGGGGTGTGCTAGGGAATGTCCTTCCCCAAATACCTATCTTTCCAATTGCTAGTTTTTCATTGCCATGTCAGAGAGCACTAGTATTAAGAAGAGACTGGTGATGACTTAGACAGACAAGGAGGAGAAAGGGTGGTATTGCAATTTAGGAATATAACACAGGAAGAAACACTCAGTTGAGAAAAAAATCAAGGTAAATAAACCCTCCAATTTCTGGTTACAGAGGCGTATACACACACACATACACACAGATACAGAGGAAAGGAGATATCTGGTTTTTTCAAGACTTGAGATCTGACTAGAAAAGTGAGCTATACCATAAGTGAGATATGGGCTACACCATAGAGCAGGAATTGCAAAGTGATGGTCGCATTTCACAATCTGTAAGAGCTGAGTAGGGATGCCTGTTTCTCAGGGAGTGGTGGAGTGCTCCAGTTACCACGGTTCCCAACAAGCTGTTTTCACTCATTAATACTACCAGCCTGGTACTTGTAAGCCTTTGTACCTTTGTAAGACTTTGTGATCCTAGAGTACATCAATGAAAGTGTTCCAACTCAGAACAATGAATCAGAATCTCTTAGGATGGTGCTTGCAAGTGGGTGTTTTCTGATTGAGCAACACTGTCCAATGAGGTCTTAATTGCTAGATAATAGCAATTCCTTCATAATTTTTTTTCTTGAAGAGTAGTACTTCTCAGTTCTTATTGCACATTTAGAGTGGACTGAGATGCTTTAAAATATTAATGTGAAGACCATATTTTCAGAATGTCTGATATAAATGAAAGGGACTTTCCTAATTAAAAAACAAAACAAAATCCAAAAAACAAAGTCCTTGTTCAAATGGGTAGCCAGAATTGAGACCACTGAGAAAGAGTAAAAGTCATGCATAATGACATGAAACAGATATTGCATTGGGTCATTTACCTAAATATGAGCTGGAAGGTAGTAAGTAAGATCAGAGAAGAGAACATGAGGAAACAATTCATTTGTCCAGGTTTACATGTGATAAGCACTGGAACCAGGATTATGTGGCAACAGTAAGATGTAAAGGAAAGGATCCATGGAGAGATGTGATGAGGTACATTATGGTTACAGCTCTGTAAAATTCCCCTACAACTTCCTATTCACACTTCCTAATTTCACACTGGCCATCAAACAAGTCTGAAACCTGGTAGCAAGCCAGCTGAGTAGTCAACAAACAACTTTTATGGAAATTTAGTTTGAAGTCATGATGGGTTGGTAACTCTTCTCAGCACCTGAAGAGAGGCAAACACGCCTTGCCTCTGGAGAAAAACAGATAAAACTTATATAATTCTCAAAGAATTCCCTTTGATAAAGTTCCAAAAATTATGGGCTCAAGGCAAAAAAATAAAAAAAACACAAAACAATGCACCATGAAAAAGGACACAAAATTTTCAGATATAAGAAATATCAGACACAAAATATAAAACTGTGTTGAAGTGTTTAAAGAAATAAGAATGCCAAATATATGACGAGCATGGGATAATTAAAAATGAAAAAAATGGTTCTTTTGAAAATTACAAAAAGAAATTCAAGACATTAAAAAATATAATTTCAATTGAAATTGAGAGAATTAATAAACTCAAAGTTAAAGCCAAAGAAATTTATTAGGATCCAGAACATAGAGTAAAAATATACTGAAAATGTGAAAGACAGGCTAAGAAACTGAAGATACGAGGAAGATCAAGGCACAGAATCCTAAAAAGAGGGAAAGGAATGAAGCAGAGGTAGTATTTGTGTATATACTAGTGAATATTTTCCGGGGGTGATGAAAGATACCAATTCAAATGTTTGAGTTCTAACATATGTCAAGGAAGATGAAAATAAATCCATTTATACAGGTATCACAGTGAAAGTAAAACGTGCCAAAGTCAAAGACAAAATCTTTAAAGTAGCTAGAGAGAAAAACCTGAAGTAATTTCTCAACAGCGAAATAAACAGAATGCAATCAAAAGCAGAAAGAATATCCTCAAAGACAACAGAGAAATATGAGTTTGCCACCAAATCTCACTAAAAACAATTTTAAGCTGTTCTTCAGGCAAAAGGAAATTTCTAATGTGGATAAGGTAAACTTATAGGTAAATATGTATATTAAAGGTTTAACTGTGGGGTAAAGGATGGAAATTTTGCAAATATAATGTAGTAAACACAGATGTTTATATATTGTTATAACAGTGCAATAACTGAAGTAGTAGTATTTCAATAAAAAACCCTCTAAAGTAATTAAAACAGCATATAAGTGCCAAACTAGTAAAAAAAAATAAAAAGGAATGAATGAAATATCAAGAATGGCAACTACTTAAGCATTGTAGACTTCTGCAGTAAATTTTTAAAACTTCCTCATTTTTTTCCCTCTATTGCTTAAAGCATTTATAATGAACTTGTAATATGTTTATTTAAAAAGTTACATATCAATTTGTCTTCCTATTTCTCCTTTGTAGCATTTATCTCAGATAAATTTTATTGATTAATGCCTATTTTAAGTTCCAAGCAGGCATGGTTTCTGTTTTAAGTTTTCTTTACTATTATATTCTCAGTTCTTCATTCACTGCCTGGTATGCAGTATACGCTGAAGAAGTACCAAATGAATGAATGACTTCATACTGACTACATATGCAACTCATGATAGTTAATAATGCTCCCTTTCTTCCCCCCATATCTCCACATCCTAGTCTTAGATGGGATGAAAGAAATAAGTTGAGATACAGGAAAAGACTTTGCAGATGTAATTAAGGATCCTGAGATAAGGAGATTATTCTGGAATATCTGGGTGGGTCTGAAAGACAATGATAAATATCCTTCATAATTGGGAAGCAAAGGGAGATTTGATGCAGTAGAAGGAAAGACTTCAGGTGTAGAGAATGGATAATGAAACTGCAAACTAGGAGTATATTGGCAGCCACCAGAAGCTTGAAGAGGAAAGGAATGGTTTCTTCCCTAGACGCTGGAGAAGGAGCGAGGCCCTATCGACATCTTGATTTTAATTTAGTATTCCGATTTAAGACTTCTGGCCTCTAGAACTGTGATAGAACACATTTCAGTTTTTTTTTTAAGTGGCTAAGGTTGTGATATTCTGTTATTATACCAATAGGAAGCTAATAGAGAGTTAAAGAGGAATCAAATAAGATAATCATTTGGAGCTGAGTGTGAGGGACATTAATGTATCAATTAAACAGTGTATAAGAGTTTAGGGGGGAAAACAGGTATTTGAATTTAATCATATTATCTTTTAGAAAAGGAAAATGACACTGGGAATATATGCAGGCATTATACTCTTGTCTCCCTTTTGGGACTGGAGGCTTACAAAGAGCAGAGTTTAAGCCTTTCTATTTTGGATTTCTAGTAGCTACTTAGCATATAACTATTCAGTACATGTTTGGGACAATAAACCCATTATGATCATAGATCTTTTGCTGAAGATACTTGAAAGCCTGCCCAACATTAGGTTTATGGATATTGAGATTTTAAGTATCTAAACTACATTTCATTCCAATTAAAGTGCATCATCAAGAGTTGCACATATCTTGTACTTAATCAGTGGCTGACTTTAGAAGAAGCTCAGTAACATTTTTAAGTGAATGAATGAATCTAAGATGGAAGAGTTACTAGATATTGTCCTTAGAACTGATCTTGTTTCTAAATGAGACTACATCAAACTAAAAAGCTTCCACACAGCGAAAGAAACTATCATTAAAACAAAAAGACACTATTTAGTAGGAGAAAGTACTTGCACATCATATATCTAACAAAGGGCTAATATCCAAGATCAACAAAGAACTACAACTCACCTAAAAGAAAATGAAAAATCCAATTACAAAATGGGCATAAGAAATAAATAAGACACTTTTCAAAAAAAAAAAAAGACATACATTAGCCATTAGGCCTATCAAAAAATGCTTCTCTTCACTTATCATCATAGAAATGCAAATCAAAACCACAATGAGATGCCACCTCACACCTGTAAGAATAGTCCATATCAAAAAGACCAGAAACAAGCATTGGAAGGGTGTGGAGAGAAAGGAATCCTTATACTGTTGATGGGACTATGATTGGTCCAGCCCACTGGGAAATCAACATGGCGGTTTCTCAGAATATTAAAAACAGAGCTGTCATACAATCCAGCAATTCCACCCCTATGTTGCAGTCTAAATAATACAAAAATACTAATTCAAAGGGATATATGCACTTCTTTGTTCACTGTAGCACTGTTTATAATAAGCAACTATGGAAGCAACCTAAGAATTTAAGAAAAGATCAGTAGATGAAGAAGATGTGGTATATATACACAATGGAATACTACTCAGCTATTAAAAAACAGATGAAATCTTGCCATTTGCTACAACATAGATGGATATGAAGGGGATTATGCTAAACAAAATAAATCAGAAGGAGAAAGGCAAATACTGGATGATTCCATTCATATGGAATATAAAGACAAAAACCAAAGGAACAGAAAAAAAAAAAAAACTAGACAAAAACAAACCCTTTGAATCTGACTGCAGAATTGAGGTTACCAGATGGGGAAAGGGGTAGGAGTAGGAAGCAAAGGGGACACAATGGACTATGGTGAAAGATTGATTATTGGTACTTTGGTGGTGGCTATGGTATGCCAGCATACATAAGAATAGGTGTATACAATATTGTAATCCAATATCTACCTTAATAAGCAGAAAGTGATATGACTAATCCTCTCTACAATCAGATATTAGGGGACAAAGGTGAACCATCTGGAAAAAAAATGACTTTGCTTCTCACAAAGTTAAACACAAGTTTATCAGACAACCCTTCAATTCTACTCCTACCTATCCAAGAAACAGGAAAAGTATGCTTACACAAAGACTTTTACGTAAATATACAGAGGACATTATTGACAATAGTCAAAAAGTCTAAATGTCTGATAAATTATAAATGAATACACAAAATATGTTAAATCCATACAATGCATATTGTTCAGCATTAGAAAGAAATAAACCTCTGAAACACATTACTACATGGACAAAAGGCAAAAACTGTTCTAAATGAAAGAAACCAGATGCAAATGACTACATACAGGGTGATTCCATTTATATTAAGTATCCAGAAAAAGCAGAGCGAATGAGCAGATTAGAGGTTTCCTAAGGCAGGGGTGGAAACAGGGATTGACTGCAAAGTTGCGCAAGGATTCTTTGTGGTGTGAGAATGTTCTAAACCTGGATTGTGGTTGTGCATCTCTGCAAAGTTACTAAAAATTATTGAATCATATATTTAAAGTGGGATATATAAATTATATCCCATTAAAGCAGTTTTTTAAAAAAGTGCTTGAAAAATGTGACAATTATAAAGGTAAAACATGCTTTTCACCAAATGACATCTTTAAAATGATGTCACTTCTAAAACAGCATTGCCATTCTTAAGTGAAGGTTCATGGCAGCCATCTTGTAAAAAACGGAAATAATTTGATATTGACAGTGTGGGTGCTTGATGTAAGAGCCTCAAAAAACATTTTTGCATCCAGGTTTAGTAATACCCTAACAATCATAAAAATGTGAAGGGACATTTGGTAGCCTTTTATAGACTTCATTTACAAGGCAGATGCTGCTCCTTAGAAGTGTTTGCTCTGTAGCTTAATTCCATTTTTCTGTACAGTATGTACTTGTTTTGGGTAGGCTGAAAATGAAGACAAAAAAAGCCGACTTTATTTAGCAGTTTCTTTTCTTTTCTTTTTCTAGGAGAGTTAAGAAAAAAAATTTGATTTTAACCAATAAGACATAGTGGGCAACAGTGACAGCATCCTATGTGAGCTAATAAAGTATTCTCAATTATTTACTAATAATAATAATTAATGCTCATTAAGTGCAAACAATCTGCCAGGAACTGTGCTTGCTCATTTACATACATCATCTTTACTAATCCTCAGAACAATCCTCCAATGTAGTTAATATTATTCTCATCTTGGAAAGAAAAAAGCCCGAGGTTAGAGCGTACGTAACTTATGTGAAGGCGCAGGCTGGTAAGCAGAGAGACAGGACTGGTAAAGAGACCTGACTTGAGTTAGTTACAACAAGGCTTTGACTGCTGCCTATGCAATGAGTATACGTTTTCTGTCTAAAATTAAGAAACTTAAAAATGTAATTCATCAGATTTAAAATCCAGTGTATTTTAAAAATGTGTTACAGAATTGAACATACCCATGTTGACAACTCCCAAATTTCAGTCTCCAGTCTTGACTGCGGCTCATTTGAATACACTTGAATATGTTGCTCCAAACTTAATGTCTCTACTCACATGTCCAAAAGATCTCTCTAACTTAATACGTTAAAATATAAACTTAAAAACTTCTCCAAGTGCACCTTGTCCATCTCAAAGAGCACCTATATAGGCTAAAGTCTTTCAAATATTTCCTAATCACTTCTTACATCCTTCACTGCCACTACTCAGTGAAAACGCAACCACGTTTGTCTGGATTGTTGTAGCAGCTAACTGCAATCATTAAGGTAGGTTGGTTGCATTAATAAATGGATTAAAAAATATGTAATGCCTGGTGTCGGCATATTAGGCAGGTGAACAGACTAAAAGTGTTTCTCTCTTCCATGGGTCACTCAAGGTCCCATGCAAAAGGAGGCATTGGCATCTTCAACAAGTACCTTCTACATCTGCCCTGCCCAAACATATGTAAGGTATTTCTGGAATTGGTCCACATCACTTTTACTTACATTAATTGGCTTAGATCCAGTCACACAACCATACCAAACTGCAGTGGAAGCTGGATAATGTGGTCCAACTGTGTTTCCAAGAGAAAAGAGAAAAGAAAATTTGGGGAATAGCTAACAGTCTCTTTAATACCTCCTCATTCTAGAATTCTGGCTCTTGAGTGGTGATACTGAAATTAGGGAAACATGACGCCTTTAAGATAATTCTTGGTTAAAATCAAGATTAGATGAAAAGAGGCAGTTTGTATAAGGATTATGTCTAATTCCAGAGTGGAAATACTTTTACCAAGGAAGCAGTCTTGGGAGATGTCACCTAAATAGTCACTTTCTGCCAAATTGTTTAATAAGTGACAATATCCATGATACTAAAGAGGTTTACTAGAATGATATTATCTGAAGAAGTATCTGAAGGGCTGGCTTCATACCAGGAAACAGTTTGGGAGAGTAGGTGAAAATATACATTGAATCAGAGAGCTGATTCATTAAAGAATTGTCCTTCTTTTTGACGGGGGAGAAATGACAAGAAAATTCTAAATGAATCTCTGTCTGAAGTCAGTTATTTTAACATGGTGAGTACAGTGTACATAATATTTGAGTAAAGGAGAAGAATTATAGTGATTTTGATTTTGACGGAGAAGGGACACAATACTGTGCAGTGATAGTAGCAGCGACTTTTGCTTTACTCTGTGTCCCACAGAGAAAGTTAGCAGCAGAAGTGAAAGAAGTAGAAAGGAGTGATTTCAATGGAGGCAGTACAGTAATGAAGATAAAATAGAATTCTGGGCAATAAATCTTTTTCTACTCTGTAAATACCCCCCTTTCAACATAAAGGCTCTTTAAAGAAATAGGAAAACAAAGCTTTCAGAAGGGGCTTGATACATTATTTATGAACTTATCAAGTGAAAAAAACACCCACTCAGACATTTTAATAAAAACTTTCAACTAATGTATCTAATTTTATTGGTATTAAAAAAAAGCCAATTATGAACTGAAAAGTTATTGTTTGTTAAACTGCTACACAGCTTTCTGCAAATAGAATGTTTACAAACCACTCGAATCACTTTTCCAAAGTTTCAGTTTCTGAAGGTCAAATAACTATGTAACTGCTTAATAAAGAAGCAAAGAAGTACCTCTAAATATCTCCCAGCTCTGATGGGCTTATATTCTGCTCCTTAGGTGAGGTATTAGCAAAGCTTATTTATTTTCATTTCCAAGGCTTTTATTTGCTCATTCCCTTGTGGTAAAGCTGATTTCCATGATGATTCCCTTCTTAATTTTAATACCCTTTTTACTCATCATATAGACATAAGAATTTTCCATAAAATAATGAAATCCTTGCCAAGGAAATGAAGACAACTCAGAGAGTAAAGTAAACTGGCTCTTTTTTCAATTAATTGATCCACTGTCATGTGCATGTAAGATTTTTTTAAACCTAGGAAAATAAAGTTAATTAACATAAAAAAGCCTCACTCCTCTATATGCTGAATTTTGTATTTTACCCATGCTGCCTTAAGTGCCTTGATTTCCCAGTAATGACCTAGTTCTCCTAATGAGGAACATTAACCCCTGGCTGTAGCTGTCCAGGACTTAATTGTCAACTGCAGCTGAAATAGGGGAGTTTGCCGATCAGCAGGTATGCGGTATATTAACTCATGTCATTTCAACCTCTAATAAATAAATCTGTTGCTAAGGCAACAGGAAGATCAGCTCTATCAGTATTCTCCCCTCCCAGTAACCAGCTTCCTCCCCCAACCTTCTCTCTTGGAGGAAACTGCCTTTCATACCAAGCTTAGGAAAAAAGAAGGAAATTAACTACATGTAACCATAATTAGAAGTAGCATCATTTCTCCATCTTAGAAGCATATCTAAATTAATGAAAAAGGACAGCAAAGAGAGAAATGCTTTTGAGTAAGATCATGATAAATTATTTCCTTCAACAGAAGATAGGCACTATGAGGTATACATCTGAGTAAGAACAAATCTCAAACATTTTGGATTTTTGTGCTTCTGAAATTTCCCCCTTTATTGTTTAGCCAATAAATGATGTTTGCTTAAATAGTTCTGGAACAGGTAATTAGTTGCATAGCCAATAAAGATGATTCAAGGGGGAGAATTTACATGATTTATAATAGTTATTGATATTCTAACTTGGAAATCATTAATATGAGAGAAAAAGAAAGGAGGGTGGAGGACAGGAAAGAGGGAGGGAGGGAGGGAGAGAGGAAGGAAGGCAGGAAGGAAGGCAGGAAGGAAGGCAGGAAGGAAGGCAGGAAGGAAGGCAGGAAGGAAGGAGGGAGGGAGGGAGGGAGGGAGGGAGGGAGGGA
>JAGFMF010011581.1:437520-461319 GCA_019455555.1 Galemys pyrenaicus | reverse complement strand
AGGAAGGAAGGAAGGAAGGAAGGAAGGAAGGAAGGAAGGAAGGAAGGAAGGAAGGAAGGAAGGAAGGAAGGAAGGAAGGAAGGAAGGAAGGAAGGGAGGTTGGTTTTGGTCACTAAACCTTAGTGGTACCTAGAAAAAAATCAGAATCTCTTTCACTTAGGATTGTAACCAGGAATTTGGAAAGTAATTTCAGGGCATTGTTTTAATATGGCTTACATATCTGGATTATGGTAAAAAAAAATAGCTAAATGGAATAATTTTCAATAGCTAAGAATTTACTTTGTTTTTAACCAGTTCAAGCCTTTCTTCCAAAACACTAGTCCACTTTAACAAAGTGCTGAAGGATTTGTATTTACAACTCCCATAAAGATATTCCATTAAAAAATAAAACAACATTGTGAAAGTTTTGCTGATCTCATGATCATATCTACCTGTCATTTTTACTTTCTTCCAAGGAGGAAAATGTTCTCAACTGAATTTATTGCGCAAGTAAGAGTCAATCACCAAAAAGCCACTATAATTCATTATCAACAATAGGTAACCTCACCAGAAGATCCTGAAAAAAATTTCTCCAAACAGGAGAGATAGAAATATCTATCCTGTGGCACCTAAGGATCCAAATCAAATGATACCATTTAAAACATGAAATGAGCAAGGTTAGGAAGCACTGGGGGAATCACAAAGTTTTGCTCTAAGTTTATTGGGTACACTGTATTGCACAGTGCCCTTGGTGTGTGGAAATTCAAAGTCAGGGGCATTTACATCAGTGGGATTTAAATCAGGGAGAATGTCCATGGAAGGCAGTGAACTTTCAGGCATCTCTAAATAAATGTAATGGTAATTGCCGAGACAGAATAATAGAAAATGCCCTACATTAAGAGCAACAGGAGGGCTATTAGTCTTGAAGAAGGGAGGAAAGAATAGGTATCAAGAGCTGTGACAGAAAGTAGACATGGGTCTTGAGCAGTTGAAAATGACTATCATAAGCATAATATAATCAAAGAGCATCTCTCATAGTAATGAGTATGCTTAAGAAATGAGTCAAATTTAGAAAACTTTTTAATCCTGTTTAGGCAGGAAAGAGTAACAAGGCTCTAGTTTCAGATACTCTTAGAGATAACAAAACCAAGATAATAATGACTATAGGTAGAAGTTCTTTGTGCTGACATATTAAAAAGCTAAAAGCAGTCTAAGAGGCAATGAGAAACTCAAATCTGTTCTTTTTCCTATGTTCAGTGGTTTGGAAAAAGCAAGGCACTGATGAATGCAATTTTGGAAATCATAATGCAATGTGGTAAGGATTATTACTACTACTACTATTACAATTTATTATTATTATTTTGGCCATGAAACTTCCCAGCAGTTGTTTCCCTATGAATTAGAAATCCTAGAATAGTATTGCAGAGATTCATCTGATAGTACTATGTTAGGAGACAAGATAAAACTAATAGGTGATAAGACACATACTAAGACAGATGTTTGAATACAACTTTACAAACATTTTAGTGAAATTCTCTAGAGGGATTTTGATTTTCAAAAGCCAGAGTTCACTTGAGATTCCTAAGAACAAAACAAACACTGAAAAACAGACAGCGAACAGAAAATACCTTTAGGCAAAGGAACATAACTGAAGTTAACTAATCATTGAATTGGGAGAGACTATAATCAATTAGAACCTTATAATTCATGTGAGTCTAATGGGTGGATAAATACAAAACTGGATAGACAATCCCTTTCAAAGAGTAGTTACCCATTATACCCTGTCAATCTTAAGTTAGCTTATTTACAATTATTAATTGTAGGGCAGAAATTCTTTCCATTAACTATGAAACTAATTATGAAAGATACTTAACTATGAAAATGGACAGGGTTACTGGGAAGTGTGTATGCAATCATTGTTTTTAAAGATCAGGACAAGTAAGATGGAGTCTCACAAGTGTGAGAGAGCTTTGGGGGAGTGTGCTATAAGGCAGATGGCCAGACCACAGTACCGTCTTTTCCAGAAGTACAATTCTGTGAGGACCATTTTATGGATAATACTAAAATAAAACAAAGAACATTGGTGGCCAAAAGATAGCACTTTCTTCTCTGCTCAAATCATCCTGAGCACCTGAAGATAATCCTCCAATATCCTGTACTAAAGTAATACCAGTAAACCTGACAGATTGAAGATAATCTACTCACCTAACTTTTCCTAAATTATATGAGCAATGAAAAGAAACAAGATAACTTTGCCATTAAAAGCATATCATCCAGTTGGCCAACATATGTCCTTTAAGAAGGCAGATAGATTTTGTTTTTAAGGCTGTGTTTTTAAACCTCAGAGTCAAAGAATGAATTATTTTATTTTCAAGTAATAAGCATAACTCCCCATTTTATATCAATCATTTGATTTTAGTTCAAAATCACCAATTATGAGACTATGGCATGCCAAATTCTTTCAATATTATAGCACTAATATACCTAAGTATGCTTCAAATCTGTTTTATTCCTCAATGACTGAACTTTTTCATTTCCAAATTCATACCCTTAAGTGTAATCTACATTGCAAAAACTGTTTTATGATTATTTCATGGAAGGTACTGCAAATATTATATAGATCATAAGAAGCCATTCCATTTTAAGTAAAAAGCTCTGATAATTTCTCTACAGTCCAAATGATGAGGTTAGAGTGGAAATTCTAACTAAAGCTATTCTAATAATATCAAACTTCTCAACATGCCTCAGAGTCCACCTCTTCATTCTTAGCCTGAATATGGTTAATACTACCAGATTAACTTCTAACTTAAGGACTGCTCATAGGGACATCAAGATCAGGACAGAATTTCTTATAGCATAGACCTTTCCTTTCCTGTATAGGTTTTCTGACTATTTAGCCCATACTGAAACAAATCCTGTTTGGACTGAGAAAGTTTTCTTATTTATATATGATGAACATTTTTTTTCTATGAACTCCTAAACCATATTAATATGTCATATAAGCCCAAATGCTAACACGTTAATATGCAGGGCAAAATGAATTAGTCTGTAAGAAGTAAAAATTAGGCAATTCCAATGGTTGGTAATGGGCATATTTTTATATATCTTATCAGTTCCATTTCACAGTGGTTCTCAAAGGGTCATCTGTGAATTCCTGGGGATTCAGCCCCCTTTCATGAAATCTACACAAACTATTTTCATAATAATGCTAAGAGGTAATTTGTTTTTGTCACCATGTTGATGTGCACCCTGAGAGTGAGAAGGCACTGATGAGTAAGCCTGCTAGTCTTAGCATGATTCAAGTCAATGGCATCAAACTCCCAGTGGCCACTGAATTCTTCACCACCTGAACTTGCAGTAAAAGGGGCGGGGCGGGGGGCAGTGGGGAGGGAAGATATCACTGAAGAACTTCATCCTTTCAATACACATCTTTGAATATCCTATGTGATAAAACTGAAAATACACATAAAACGCCTCTGCATAGCAAGGTACAATGGGTCATGAAGTATTTACATGATTCAATTGTGGATCAAACTAGCTAACCTTTTCACCAAATACTGATTTTGCTTAAAAGAACAACTGATAGACAAATCATGATTAACTAGACTTGGGTAAGTATTTGGCAAACATTCTCTCATAAATGAACCACATGAACCTGTTACTGCAAAGTTGATAGTAATGACACAGTGCTAAATCAAGCTTTTAGATGAAAAAATTTTGGAAAAATGGTATATGTGTCATGAGTTTGATAGGTTCTAAATAATCAAAAATTTCTCTGATAACAGGTTAAGATATTAACAATGAGATTTTTTGAAATAATTAATTATATCAACATTTGGAAGCTATGAGTAATTCGGTGAACTGATATTTTCCAAGTGACCAAAATGAATGAAGTCACAAAATCTCTTTTAATAACAATTAAGAGTAAGAAGAGTCATTAAGTAGTTTCAGGTTAACCTCTGAGAATTCTTCCTTGTCAAATTCTAGTAGAGTATTAAAGAATAATATCTATAATAATATGAATAGGCTACTAAAACATTTCTCTTCCTTTTCTACCCCTCTCTTTGTGAGGCAGAGTTTTCTTTGTAAACCTTCACCAAAACAACACACTGTAAAAGATTGACTAATTAAAGCAGAGAGAACACTCCAATCTCTTCTGCCTAGAAATTATAGATTTGCACATAGTAAAATAATGTCATTTTTGTAAAATCATTTTGCAAAATTTTTTATTTTTTGTTTTGGAAACTATAGATATTAGTCATAAAGTACATTATTTATGTTAACATGTATTTTGCTTTTCATTGTTATTTTTTATGTATTGTATTTATGCATTTATGTATGTATATATTTATATATTGCAAATTTTAAATGATGTATTGTGAATTTAAAAATATATTGCTCCATTTAAATTGCAAATTTAGTACATATTGAAAGTGAAAGCCTAGTAAACAAAAGGTAGGTCTTTTGTGTCCCCCAAATTTTGACAAGTGTGAAGGGGTCTTGAAATCAGAGCTTGAGAAACACAGCCTTAAGAATTTTACCTTTTAATGTCTTATAAGCTTGTCTTTTTCTGTCCCTTCAGCAGTGTGTCTCTTATGCCCATTAGAATACAGGGAACATTTACATAAAGGTTGGAACCTGGTGCCACATTACATATGCATAATATTTGGAAATAAAATAGTTAAAAAAAAAAGCCTTGCCAATTGCAGACTATTTTTTACAGGTTTTTCTCTGTAAGTCATTTCTATTAACTGTGCTTTGCTATAGATGTTTATAACAAAACATTAAAGACTGGGTAGAAAGGAGAAAACAAATTACTCTGCAGAGAACCCAGCAACTCTGCTAAAATACTGTCAGTTATTTATCTACTGTCAGCAGAGGTTGCACACTATAATCCTTGACAAGCTCAGATTCAGAAAGAATGAAGAGAGGGGGCAAGCATTGCATTTAAGGGCCTGTTCTCATGCACAGACATTTTAACACAGATTTAAAGCCAGAATGTATCTTCTAGAAAATGTCACTTTTGATTTTGATACATCTCCTAGCAAGTAGGCTCTACATTTGGTTGACTTAGTACAAGATATGTTAGAGGCTAACACTATATTTTAGACCATTCATGATCCCAGCATGGATCTAACACAATGAGGTCAGCATCACTTCATTTTTAGAGTTGGCTACCGCAACTGCATGATTTCATGGACATATTTTTTATGATAAAGATGGGGGTTTTATTTTTGTTTTGTTAGGCAAAGTAATGACAGGCTCTGAGAACCCTGTTGCCCTCGCCAACATCCATTTCTTCTCTGTATTTCCAGGGAAGCAATCACCAGTGCTTTCTCCTATCCTGGAATACCATCTCTCTGGAAAACATACATGGCCAAGGCAAAAATGCAATAAACTGAAGAGTGCCTATAGGCTACACTAAGGAAAACTCCTTTCGAGCAGGTAGTTTAAGTAGTTCATAATGCTGATGAAAACATGTGGGGCTCGAACTAAGAAACCTCAATAAGTTACACGACCCTAGTCATTTCTACTTGAGGCCAGGATTTCCTTCAGGATGCGATTCATATTGACCAGTCAATTACAGGATTTCTAGCCATGCGATCAGAGGCCTAAGTACATGTGTGCTTGTAACCGGGGATGTTTGATGAATGCTGAACCAGAATCTTAATTTTCTAATTCATATTCACCAATTAAAAATAAACTGTATTTTTATGAGCAAATTTACATAAATCAGATGATAAAGCATCTACCACTAAAGGGTAGGAGTTCAGCTCACAACATTTGCATATATTCTCCTAAAGAAAATATAGGCGTTTTAGATTTTCATTGAAGAGTCTTGCTGCGTTGGAACTCTAATGGGCTTAGAACAGTAAATTTTGAAGAAACTGATTGCTACCCCTGTAGCTAGTAAATGTCTGCCTAGACCCAGTGGCATTTGAAAAAAGTGTTTTATCATAAAATTATCCCAGCAGAGTCCATTCTGCAAGATAACATCATCATCATCATCATCAGTACTCCATGCAGGACCCAACAGCTCTGGCACAATATTGCCAGTCATTTATCTGTTGTCAGCACAGGTTACACACTGTAATCCTTGACTGCCTCGGAATTAGAATGTCTTTGATGTCCCCACAAGAGTTTTTTGCCCGAAGGCTTTACCAATGCTCGGCGGCTCAGTGTTTATTCCTCGTAATCTTCCTCTCATCTCCAGGCTAGCAGTGACAGATGGTTATGGGCACACAATAGTATTAAGAGTTTGATATTTTTTTTATGCTGTGCTCTCTGTACAACAAATAGCTATCAGACGCGGGCCAGAGAGCTGACATGGCTCGCTTAGGTAATGGCAAACAAACAGCTCGGGTTGATGCTTTCTGTCATTTCCCCTCCTAACCCTGCTTGTTTTCATTGTATACTCTCAAAGGTAAACTATATTAACCTTATAGACTGTTATTAAAAAGATATATCTATATGAGCATAAAGTGCTTTTCTTTTCTCTTTTTCTTACTCTTTTGATTATGAAAGTAATACTGCTGACATATTGAACAAATATCGAATGTCAACATAAATTTTTAGTGTGTGATAATATCCCCCTTCATATAGCTGTGTGTCAGGCGGGAACCCGCGGATGATGCATAGCAGTAAATAACCCAAACAAAATTAGTTCTCTTGTCAGCTTCTACCTTGTATGTCCCCAGGCATCAGTAAAATTGACTGCACGCTAGATTTTCAAAATTAGCCCTAATGTTAGCTATGTGTCTGGCAACCTCCAAGTTTCCAATGTTCTACTATATTACCCGTAAGGATGAATGTGTTACTTTTATATTTTGGCATTTACTCTTGCTGATGCGGCTTTTTCCCCTCTTCTCCAAATTAAAAATAATTTAGCTTTAACAATAAGAATGTGCACAAACATAATGTTGCATCTCTTTAAGCAACTAACTTTAGGCAATTAAATTAAATTAAAGCAAAAATATACAAAGGAAGAGAGGGAATTATTCAACTTAATATTGCTAATTTTATTAACATAGCTCTGTCTTATTTTGTGCAAAGTACTAGATAACATGGTTCTCACTCTTCCCCCATAACAGTATGTTGTTTTGTAATAGGAGTGTATAAAATTATTAAATTCAGCATTTTTAAGATAACCCCCAATCAAACTTTTAAGACCTGATTTTCTTGCAATACATATTTCTTCAGAAAACACTGGCAGAATAAAAGGGATAGATGATATCTATTTTACCTTGAAACAGGTTATCTCATCTAGAGCCACTGCATTTTAAAATAACATAAAAGAATGCCAAACACTGCTTCATTCTAAGAAAAATGTTAATGGAAAAGTTACTCCCTTAGAAAGGCTATGCTGAAAATCTGAAGTTGAAAAGATAAATCCAAAAACACATTCCACATCAACTCCAGTCACTAAATTTTATGTTCATACATTTAGAGTCGAAGATGAAAATCCCTTTAGGTACCAGATGCTGCAGATCAACTGGGAGAGCTTCTGGAGTTTTAACGTGCTGGAAGTCAAATCCTCGGCAAAGGCGCTTTGCCTGGCCGGTGTGCTGTACTTACCACTTCACCTGTAAACAGTGGCTCTCAGAAAATCAGACCTACTGATCAGCCCAGCATCTTTGCAATAAAAAGACTATAATCTGTGGGGAAGTGAACTCTAATCAGGCCACATGCAGATTAAACTAACTGGGAGGAATAAAAACTAGATTAAAATGTTCATGCCTAATACCATAAGATTATCAGGACATTTTACCTCTTTAAATCCTAATTTATAGGAATCAGAGTTAAGTTTGTGAGTTTATTTTTGGTGCAATTACATGCTGCTGTGGATTTTCTTCTGTTCTGAAAAGACTGCTAGAAAGTATTTTGCTTAGCACAATGTAGACACCTTTAGGAAAAAAAGAAAGTTTCAAAGGCATTGATATATGTTATGCCAAATGAAATAACAACGACCCAGTTGAAACTGGTCAATTTATTAAGAAATGGAAATTGTTTTTGTTTTAATGGTAGTGCTCTTTTAGCAATGCACATATGTGAACTCATTTTATAAGAGTATATATATGAAAATACGGATTCCTTCCCTTACACTTTGAAACTTCTTGAATGACATTTGATTACCTAGAATTGCCTAGCTACTACTGTTAATTGTTCAGATTACTAACTTAAATTTAATCAAGTACACAGCATTTTATAGAAAGATATTATGTAATACTACTGTGGCACCATAGTAGTGGTCCTACCACTTTAAGATGATCTTTTTCTAAAGCTACAGACACAACAAATTACTAAGTCTATCATATATATTTTCACAACATATATTTTCTCTTACAGTTCTACAACATATTAAATTGGCATGTCTTAAACTTACCACCTGTGAGGCCAGACAAGATGCAGTGGTCTTTGCTCATCAGCAGCTCCACCCAAAACGTCACAAGGATTAACAGCCAAATTTTGCTTATTTTCCCCATGATGAGAGCTTGAATGATCTGCCGAGCTGCATACTTTTAGGTCTGACTTCTGCATTAATGAGCTATCCAGGTTTTCTTGTGGTGCAGCATTGCAAGGTCCAGATTGCAAGACAGAATTCTTCAATTCATTCTTAGAACTTCTCTGCTCTTCTTGGAAAGGAAGAGCCATGGATCGAGCAGCTCCACCATATCCTCTGAGGCTGAGCATCTTTTGCAAATGGGCTGTTTTGTGCTGGGGCATGAATCTGTTACAGAAAGGAAATGCAATATACTTTTCAGGAAGATTATATTTAAAATCTGTCCTTTATCTTTCTGTGAGGACATGCTGATGTAGAAAACTGAGAAAAAAATAAAGACCGAACAAAAATTCTAGAGAAAGTAAAAAGTAGTAGCCATTAAGAGAAGGTTCAAAGTTTGAAACAGTTCGGATTGTCTTTGGATGGTTTCCAAAGAGTTTCTGTAGCTTTTTTTATATACCATTGGAAAAAAAAAAAAAAAACTCTTCCCACTCATCTTCCGGTAGCTCCACTTTGCATTTCCTAGTTACCACTAGGCCCGTTGCTAATTATCAAGTCACACTTGTTCATTAAACTACAGAAATGTTTGAAACTTCCTTTCTTAACACTGGCCATTTCTGTTCACATGACAGTTCTGTATTTCTGGGCACCTATACCCACTTTTTTTCTTGAAGAATATTTTTATATTTTCACTACCATTTCTCCCTGCTCTTCCCATAATGCTTCATAATATAGGATTCGATATCTGTTCCTTATTGGCAGAAGTATCTAAATTAGATGAAGTAAACGAGCTCACCATTGTTAGGAACAAACAGTGCTTTGAACAGAGCTGGAGCTGGACATGTGAGCAACTAGCTAATCTGTGGTGGAACACAGGATACAAAGAATGGACACCCCAACTTTCATAACTGAGAAGTAGAGATAATTTCTAAATTGGGGATCAGCAAAGGTTTAAAGTGGGTTTTGGTTGAAGGATTTTTAAAAGGCAGAGGGGGTAGTAGTGGATTAAGGAAACAGTGTCATCAGAGGCAAGAGTGTGAAAGAGCACACACTCTTCTGGGAATAACATGCAACCTGAGGAGGCCGGGCCAAGTCCTGGGCCAGAGCTCCTGAGACGTACACCAAGACAGACACTGAGCACTCTATCTTAGAGTTCCTGCAGTCCATTTAGAGAGTCAGCTTCTTCCCTGAGTTATTTATTGAGTAAAAAAGAGAAATGTAAAGTACATTCATTTAAGAGGTAGTTAAGGAGGAAGGACCATGGAAGAAGAGGAGCAATAGGGAATATTTGGAAGAGTGGAAAGAGAATCTGAGAGAGTAATTTGACACGACTGAAGTGAATTAAGAGCCCCAAAAGGACATGTAAAAGAGAACCCAGAGACCTTAAAAATTTGTAAAATAGAACGTCAAATACTGCAGATGTGGTAAAGTACCAGAAACAACAAGAAGCTTTTGACCTTGTTAATAGAAGATCACTGGTTCCCCCAAGAGCAGTTCCTGTGGAGGGGTGCAGGCAGAAACTAGATACCAGGTTAGGGTACAGGCATGAAAGAGAGGGAGGCAGAGGCAGAGAGTAGAGAGGAGAAGAGCAAGCAAAGCCAGATCAAATCTTCTTTAATGGGGTACACGTTCACAGGATATTCACTTGAGTGTTACCTTGGGGATACTTGGTAGGGAAGGAATCAGGATCCAGAAAAAAACAGAGTGTCAATATGCGATAATGGAAAACTTCTTGGCTGGAAGTAAAGAAGGGCCTTATACAAGAAAATACAATGGACTCTCTTAAAAAGCTGATATAAGAAGGCGAAGAAAATGAAATAGAAGAAAACAGTTTCAGGTGGCAAGTGTTGCATCTAAGGTGAGTCTGCAAAGCTTTAGGCCAGGGAGGTGGAGATCGAGCTTAAAAAGTGGATTGAGGGATCAGAACAGTCACTGTGTAGACCAGCAGAAGCTGTTCACTGAGGTTGAAGGCAAGAGCTGATGAGCAGCACTTGGTTGCTGAGAACCTTCCAGAGAGCAGGAGACAAAGTCTGGCTGTATATGTGTGTACGTTCCAAAATCAAAAGGTTATTGGGGGCTTCTGTGCTTCCTTCATAAAGCTCTTTGAGAAAAATCCCTGAATGGATAAAGACCTCATTTGTAAGCAATAAGATTGTGTATAGACAGATAAAACAGAAAGGATGGGGCTGATCCCCTTGGTGTGCTCTAGAATAAGTAGTAAATTAATTCTTGATTTAAAATATAAGGAAATTTGGGCATGTACAAATTAAAGCTTCAGATCTGACAGATCCAAACTTAAAGGAAATTAACCAACTTTCTTCCTGAAAGAAATTTAAACACTGAGGAGACAGATTCTAAGGAAATAAAGTTCTCATTGGTTACCAGAAAAGATGGGGAAAAATGACAATAACAGTATCTTCAACTTCTCCTAAATAACTGGAACAAATGGTTGAGAAGGAACATCTGTATATATATGGAAAACAGCAATAAAGAAAGTGAAGGAACCTATTTGTTTATGTCAAATAAAGAAATCAGACAATCTTAAAAAGGATTTTAACAGAATTACAAACTTAGTGCATGAAGGATTCACAGTAATAAAAAAGAAAATCAATGGGCATTGAAACAACATATCTTCATTTTAGAAAATAGTATCATGACCCGAGTTACTCATAAAATCCATTTGTATTGTCCAGTGTGTGAGCAAAACTGCAAATTAAAAGAGATAGGGGATTGGCTAAAGGGTTGTAAACAATAGGAATTGGTAACTGACATGGAATTTAGCTGTGGGCAAGGTGCTAGGCTTGCATTTATTCCACACATTTCCCAAGAGGGCTCGAGGAGGAACAGAAGCTCATGTTACGGGAGGTTGTGGATGACTGACTTGACAGTGGTGGAGAAGGACATTAAAAGTCATAGGATATAAATATGGACAGTCACCCAAAATTCAGTTTACTGAAGTCATGAAATTGAAAAAAAAAAAAATCAACCTTGAATGAAAGTTAGGACACATGGAAAACCCTATTGAAATGGATCTGCGTTTGATGAGTATGCGCTGATTTGATCACACAGACTGATGCCACTTTGTTAGAATTGTGTTGTTTGGGGAAGGGAGATACCAAATCTGTAGGGACAGAAGACTGTATAAATGCTGATTTAATCTGGGGCACCTGATCATTGTATATGTTTGAAAATTAGAGAGTTCTTAAATGATTAAGGCAATGCAAAGAACTGATTTATGAGGACAGATTAAAGGAGCTAAATATGAATAGTCTGGTTAAGTGACAACCAGAGAGGTACATAGTAGGAGACTCAATGGAAAGAGGATAATTATTTAGCCTGATACTGGGGGTAGAACTGAGAGTAATGAGATGAAATTAAGAATAGGAAAGTTTAAACTGAATTTCAAGAAAAACTCCCTGATGGTGTAATTCATTAGCTAAAGGAATAAATCCCCTATGGAAATGCTATATCTAGGGAGGGATACTTAATAATAAAATTGGACAAAACACCAATAAAAATATATATAGGTAATAATTTAGTACTTGAAAAATGATGTTTACATATATCATATGTTTTTCTTTAATAGTTTATATATGGTAATTGTTATGCAGAGTATTTAAGCAATTAGCTAAGTCTAAAAGGAAATGCATCCTTAGGTAAGAGAAGTTAAAATCACCTTAATTTTTCATATACCTTACAGCAGTAAGCTAAAATTATTTCGTATGATTTTTGTTTTAGAAGAGATGGTCATATGTATTAATATTTCTAAAAAGCAAAACCAAACATAACAAAACAACTTCATCTACCATCCCACACAGAGTCTATTCTGATTCTCTGTGCCATGAAACTCATATTTTCATAGACATGTTTAATATAAACAATCTATTGCCATAATACAAATCAAAAACTTTATTCTAGCTTTTCTAAATGTAGCTCTATGGTCAATTACTTCACATCAATACCAAGATCAAATAGGCATAATACTAACAAGCAGTTTGCTTAATAATAGTCACCACACTAATTAACCCATCCAGAACATTCTTAATCAGATGTTATTTGTAATGTACAGTTAAGAGAAGCTTGGCAATAAGCCTTCTATGCTTAAAAAGAAAATAATACCTTACTGATGGGGAGAAACTGGCTTTTCTATAGAACTGGACAGAATGTTTGCGCTGTCCTGGCGTTAACTCAATGCAATGACTATGCAAATAGGCACATGTCTGAACACTTCCTTTCTCTCTCCCAGCTCCAACTCTGGTGGAGGTGCTAATGAGAAGAGAAAAGGTCCTGAGGTAAGGAGTGAAAAAGAGAAAAGAAAGAGTCAGAAGGAAAACAGTGAGCTGCCTTTTGGAGCATATGCCAGGTTTGCCATTTAATAATTTCCCAACTTTTAAAAAGAAATGCTGCTGCCCACCTTGCTCATAGAATGTTTTTCTCTGTTTCCAAATCTCATAGAAGCGCTATTAGAACCCGATTTTTTGTTTTAGAAGTATTCTGATGACTATAATTATTTCCAATCCATTATTAGCCATGGGACCCCACCCCTAACTTTTCTTCAATCAATAGCCAATCTGTGAAATGGAATTAGAGCTCCCCATGCCCCTCTCTCCTTTCACATGCGCTTTTTTCCTCCCCACCTCTGTTCCCCGCCATGGTTCCGGAGGCATGGCCACAAAACCCCAGTACTATATATTGGGCAATGCTTAAAGACACAGTTGGAATAAGTACATTCTAGACTTAAATTTGATTGTTTCTTCCACCACCACCCACAGTCAAACACACAAGCCCAGAGCTGGACTGCAGGAATGACCAAATGCCTTGTTCAGGGAATGACTGAATTTAAGAGTTTTAAGAGGTGTTTGCAAAGATTGATAATAAGTAAGGAATACTTGAGGCATCTAAGTTCATTTTTGCTGAAGAATGAGAAGCTAAAGTATGTTTAGTGGACTAACAGAGGTAATCAAGAGGAAAGAAAGAATATAAAGCAAGTCAGATCCACTTGGGACATTCATATTCATTCAAGCATTGTGAAGAGAATGTCATTGTTGGAATGGGCGCCATAATACCATGTTTATGAATGTCTTTTTGAGAGATTTCAATAAAAAGTAGTTAATATAGTTATAGTTAAGTTCAACCTAGAGAATCTCCTAGCAAAATGCCCAGAAGACAGGAATTATCAACAGTCTTGCCAATCTGGAACAGCTTTGCAAGAAAGCACGTGACAAAGATGATGCAAATACTGGACAGTTAAAGAGAAAAACAGATGCCATCACTGACCAAAGATTTTCCAAATTTGAGACAAGGAAGAGGACGATGTTACAATATAAGAAACTGACCTGCATGTGGGGGCAGGCAAGGGCAAAGCAACATGACAGAGCTCAGTCTTCTCCATATAACTCAGGTTTGAGGAAGGGAGAGACACTGTGCTGTATCCTTAGGCTAGAGGTTCACAAGGTGTCTTTTGTGCAATACTAGTTCCATGGACACAAGTAGATGTTGTCCCAAAGTAGATTTTGTAAGAAAACAATTTTGGCAAATGATGCTGAGTTAAGCAAAGTTAGAAATTTCACCTCAGAACCTGCCCAAAGCAATGTTTGTGCATACTGTAAAAAAAACAAACATGTTCATTCATTGCTTTCTTCATTCAATGAACCATTATTGAGCACTATTATGTGAAAGAGATACCATATTTATTGTTTCTCAAACTTTACTTAGTGGGGTAAGAATCCCTTGCCTCCTGTCCCCTTCTGAAGAAGGGACTGAAGAATTAATATATAACAAAGGATACTCTGGGAAATATGACATGAGAGCCTACGAGGTAGAGGGCTAGAGCCTGAAACCCAAACCAAAGGCTACACATTAGTAGAAAAAAGGAAGTTGAAAGAAATCAATAGAAACAGTGAAAAGACAGAAGACAATATGGTTCAAGGCAAATAAGGAAAAAAAAATCATTTGATTTTATCACAGCTATTTCTGTGGATTCCTGGATAGAAAGTATAATAAGAATTGAAGAGAAAAGAAATAAGAATCAAAGATAAATAAGTTTTCCAAGGCCAACTGGAAAGATACATCCCCACAGTTCAGTGATCTAAATTCTTGGGTGATTTATAACAAAAACTATTCATTGTTTCCAAACAATGTGTTGGAAATTAATTACAAAATTAACATTTTTAGAATTTAGCCACATAAGCAAATATCAAAGATAATTAAAAAAACATGCTAGCCCACATGTGTTCAATGCATCACTTATATGGTAAGCAGATTTATATAGATCTATAAAGTATAAAAGAATCTTGATCCAGCATTTTCAAGTGTACACACAACTGCCTTATACCTCTTGCCATGTTATCTTCACTAAATAAAGGAATCACAAACAAGGAAACGCATTATAATTAAAACTAGATGTTTGGAGACCACAACATTAAACAAAAAGATTCACGGTGGTAGTTTGTTACAGAATAGCTGCTCTTCTTTACTGGATATGGCTAAGGGCTAATATTCAAAAATAGATAGCATATGTTTATCTAAGAAGGCTTTTAGTAACAAACTTCCAAGAGAACATTATTTGAACAGACTCAGCTCACAGGTGAGTCCATCACAATTTTCAAGCATGTTGTACAAATGCTTCGGGGTAACAGCCACCCCAGGCTATTGCATAAGATCATGTCATTGAGATGTTCAGTATTTAGAACCTGAACCAAATTTTGTTTCCTATGGTGCAAACTTTCAAAGTCTACACAAGCTATTG
This sequence comes from Galemys pyrenaicus, assembly GCA_019455555.1. Taxonomy (NCBI): domain Eukaryota; kingdom Metazoa; phylum Chordata; class Mammalia; order Eulipotyphla; family Talpidae; genus Galemys; species Galemys pyrenaicus. The sequence continues at coordinate 446,092 of JAGFMF010011581.1, read as the reverse complement.
ACACCCAGTGGTGGTGAATTATCTAAGATTCTTTTATTATTCTTTCTAAAAATATATATTTTTTTAATTTAATATGATTGTTTTACATTCTCATTAGTGTTTTGAAGGTAGAGGATCTCCCCCCTCAGGTGTGATCACTGCAGCATCAGTTTTGCCAAAACAACCACAGTTCTCCATCATAGTCCACTGTGCTCTCTCCCTTCTCACTCTCCACCCCTCCAGATGCCTGATCTATGACCAGATTTAAAGGGTTAGTCTTAATGCCTTTGTTAATAAATGACTGGAACAAGAAGATGTGGTATATACACACAATGGAATATTATGCAGCAATCAAAAAAGATAAATTCATGCAATTTGCAGCAACATGGATGGAGCTAGAAGGGATTATGTTCAGTGAAATAAGCCAGAAAAAAAGGGGGAAATATCAGATGGTTTCACTTATAGGAGGAATGTAGAGGAAACAAACAAGGGACTAAGGAAAAATAGTTAATTACAATAAATTAAAAATAAAAATCAACAGACAACTATAAATTTGAGACATTCCCTAGGGAAGGAGGAGGGAGATGAAACAAAATGGGTGGGAAGAGCACAAGGGAATATGGTGCTGGCATACAGGTGAACTGGTGATGGGAATTTCACGGGGACAAGAAATATACACTGTACAAAAATGAAAAATAACATAAATATATATAAAATTTAAAAAAGAAGAAGATAAACTCATGCCATTCACAGTAACATGGATGGAGCTGGAAGGGATTATGCTGAGTGAAGTAAGTCAGAAGGAAAATGAGAAATATATCGGATGGTTTCACTTATAGGAGGAACATAGGGAAACCATATAATGGATCAGAAAACAAAAAAGACAAAACTAGCATAAATTGGAGACATTCATTAGGGGTGAGGGAGGGAAAGGGATCAAAATAGGGGAGGGAAGAGCACAAGAGACTATGGTGACAGCTCATGGATATTTCCACAGTTGGAATTTTATAGGGATTACACCTGAGAGGAGAATGAACAATGTAAATAAACAATAGTTTAAAAAAAATATTCTTATACTAATTTCTAATTACTCAGGTCCCCACTCATCTCCCCCTAAAACCTCCACGCATCTCCTTACAGCCTACCCTGTATCACATTCGACTCTCCACTGATGGTCTTGATGCAGACTCATCTTAAATCCATACGACGTATTTAATCACCTGCCATTATCCATACCTTATACCCTCAAAAGGAGCAACATCTTAATTCATAATTATGGCATAAATTTAGGTACCCCAGTAGGCTTATAAGAAGCATTCTTTTGCACAGATAGGTGGAGAGAAATGTCTCTAAATCACCTTAAGTAATTCCACTCAAGCAAGAGGCATGTTAAAGGGAAGAATCCAGGCTGCACTGGAACAAAAGATTGTCCCAGCACTTCCTCTATTTGTAAAATTTTCAAATCACTTTATTTCTTTGAACCTTAGTTTCCTAATCAATAAAATGGATTTGGGGGGGGTAATTTCCTGAAAGGATTAAAAGAGAGACAACTGTATTGGTCATGGAGTGTGATAGAAGAATTGAGTAAATCTTAGGAAACTTCTCATTCCCTTGCTCATTCCTGTAACATCTTTATTTACAGTCATTTCTAAGGCCATTTTGGGTAACATAGCATTTCCTAGTTAGTCAGTGAATGAGTCACTGTGTTGAATCAGCTGACAAATATTCATTCAACAAATATTTAAGCTCCTTCTATGTGCAAGAGGTTATGTTTGCATTTACAAAGCTTTTGTATGTAGTGACATGTCATAGTTATTTACGTATTGGTCCTTAGTCCCTGAAATTTTAAGTTATTACCTTTAAACTAAGTTGTGTTTATTGATTCCATTACTAAAATGATGTGCCTTTTTAATTTAAACTTAGCAATTTGTTCATTCTTTGTTTCAGTGATAACTCAGTAGCAAAGTTTTAAAAGCTTCTATGTATTCACCTCACTTGATAATGATAGCATATGAAAATAGAAAAGTTCCCAACGGTGGATCTGAAGTAATTCTTTCAAGCAACAGGAAGTAGATGTTTCACTTGTACATACACTCAACAACCTGTTTTGTAAGGATTTAGCTGGCTGTAAATAAATGTTCTCACTACTCTGAGAATCTCATGTCTTCTACGGCATCAATAAAGCATTGAAGGAAACTTTAAAAATGATCTCTAATCATGTGTCTGGCCCTGATTTTTTTTTTAATTCATTATTTGGAGGTTGAAAGCAGGATAACGTTCTTTTTTCCAAACAAAAATAAGAATTCCCTAGGGCTGTGTTTTCAATTTGAAAGTCTCTTTAGAGCAAGACATTTTATTCATGCTAAGCACTTAACTGTGGTCCCTCAAAATTCATGTGAAAGCCCTAACTTGATATGACTATGTCTGGAGATAGGGTTTCTAGGAGCTAACCACGTTAAATGTGATCATAAAGACTAGGCCCTAATCCAAAAGGACTATAGCCTTACAAAGAGAAGAGATTGTTCTTTCTTTCCTTCTTCTCCTTCATTTCCCTACTAACACATTTGTGGATGCTGCCAGAAGACAGCCATCTGCAGCCAGGAAGAGAGTCCTCCTCTGAGTAGGCTACACTGGTACCATGACCTTGTACTACCAGTCTCCAGACTTTGAGAAAAAAAAATTCTACTGTTTAAACTATCCAGTCTATGGTACTTTGTTATGGTAGTCCAAGATGACTAATAAAACTGGATGCTGTTTGGAAAAAAGGGGGAAGGGTCAATATTAAGATGGATGAAATTTCCTGAACTGAGCATCAGGAAAATAATGGAGTAAAAGTTACTGAATCTATGTTGACAGGCAAGGCTAAAAGGATAATATTATAAGATTATGAGACTCTACTATCAAATCTGACAGGAGAATTTGAGGTATGAAAAAGAAAAAATGTAAATTTTTTTTGTTTAGTTTTTTTGATCTCTCATTTATTTTTCCTCTTATTTTTATTATTTCCTTCCTTCTAATTTTTTTTAAAGATTTATTTGTTCATACAAGAAGCGGGGTACAGGCAAGAGGTGCAGTGGGTAAGAGGATTCACCAGAGACAGAGTAGGGAACAGAACAGGCTGACTGACAGAAACACTCTGCTGAGGGGAGCAGCTGGTGAGGCAGGAGAGGTCTGCCACACCATGGAGGTCACCTCCCTGGCTGGTATTGAACTCATGCTGTAGTAGCTGCAGATAGCTTCATGGTGCTGTGACTTAACACATTGCACCACCAAGGAGGCCCCATGTTTGTAAATTTTATTCTGAAGTAAAAATGTTACTTTTAAAATAAGGATAAAAAAGAGAGAAGAAATTTCTCTTAAATTTGATTGTAAATAAAACCACTTAATCTCTTTAAGCTTAGGTTTTCTCACTTGGTCAATGAGAAGGAAGCCAAGATTTCTCATGGAAGTACAAGGAAGGATCAAACATCTACTCCAATCTACTGAATATATGACAATTATTCTTATTATTTTTAAGGGGAAGAATGGCATGCAGTTGTCAAAAGGGCTTGAGATATATTGTCTGTTTTCAAACTCAGGACTGCCACTTACCAGCTGACATAGGAAAATAATCTTTTCTTCAAGTATAAGTAACCTCCTCTGTAAAATGGGCATAATAATAATGATGACGTTTTACAGAATTGTATTATCAAGGTTGCTTGGCATAAAGAGTTCAGTAATTACTATTATTTTTTATCAGTGATAATGGTCATAGATCATGATAAATGATAATGAAGGTGAAGATCATCATTGGTATGTTGTCATTGCTATTACAGAGATACTCAGATTTCTAAAAACTCATTTGTGACTCCACTGGCCCTTTCATAGTGAAGCCTACTTTATAAACCAGAGACCCATGACATTTTTAAGATGTATTTTTCTTGTTATGCTTACAAGTTACACTCTGGCCATCATTTAAGACAGGCGTTTTAATGTGTTACCTTATTTTCATTTGTATACCAATCAAAGATTTGTATCCATGCCTTGAGGCACATTAATTACAAAAAGGTCTAATAAATCAAACAAATATATTCCTCCCATTCTATTATTTTTTTCATATGGTACTTTTTTTTTTTTCTACCTTTTACTTTTACTTGTCTTTCTTTTTGTTCCTTTACTTTTCTAACAGAGAGGGTCCATCTTTTCCCTTCTTAAAACTGCATAAGCCAGGAAAGTAAAACCAGGAAATTTAAAACATCAGTTTCCAGGTCTCTGAAGCATGAACAGATGGGCATCAAAAATCCAGTCCTTTTTTTTTTCTTTTTCATTTGCCTACCCACAACCTGAATAAATCAAAATTACCAGCAAACCCAACTTCCAGCACAGTCCTCTTTCTTTTGCTCCCACATTAAATGCCACAGCACTAAGTGCTGATTTAGTTCAAGTTCTGATTCTACTGCCATCTAATTTTTAAGCCACAGAAACTGACTTTATTCTAAATTAATATTAAAAGATATATTCAATACTTTGTTGGTTTTATTTTTGGAATAAAACCTTTCAGTATACAAACACATCCACTTCAGGTTTTCTACATTTTCCATTATTTCTAAGTTTGGAAAAGCGAGAATAAAAATATAACAGATGGGTAAACTGTGGGCTATTCGTAGAATATAATCAAAGTTTGTAGGTAAACAAAGGATTTTAAATACTCAGTAAAAAAAAAGTTGAGAGACAAATAACATTCATATCAAACAGCGATTCAACAAACAGAGGAGTGCCTACTAGGTGCCTGACAAATTGTATTTTCGTGATGGGAAGATTTAGGTGTTATGCTTATGAAGATTTAGGTGGTTATGATCAGGCAGATTTAGGTGTTATGATTATGAGAACCCAGCCATGGAGAGGGGGATAGCACTAAGGAAGATTCTAGAGAGGGCAGAAGGCACCTTTTCAGCTGAGACCTCCATGATGATCAGAAATTAGCCAACTGTGGGACTGACACGTGTGCTGCCTTGAGAGCAACAGCATGTCCCAGTGCCTAAAGAGGGGACGTGGTCCAGGGGTAAAAAGAAAGATGTGGTCAGAGCACTGAGTGGGCATGCACTGGAATGAAGGCGAGAGAGCAGTGAGACAAAAGATGAGGTCTGAGATTCAGGCTAAGCAGGGGGAGGCCTTTCTGTCTCTAATAATATAAGCAGTTTGTAGCCATCTGAAAAATTTATAGTGAGGTTGGATTTGAATAAACTCAGGTGGTAGCATGCATGGAAGGGGAAAACATTAAAGAGAAAATGGCAATTTTCTCCCTCTGCTTTTTTCTGTTTGCTTGCTGTTTTCGTTTTTATATTTTAAAAGGACAGTTTTATTAGGAAAAAGAGAAATAAAATGAGAGGCACCTGCACAATCACAGAAAGGCAGGAGACATCTCTCTTTGCTTTTTGAATCCACACTAAAATAACGTATGGAATATTTTTAAAAGGCACAGACTCTCAAAGTTTAAGAGAAAAATTGAGAATGATGACAATAGAAAACAAACGTCTACTGAATTTTAGGCGCTAGAAAGCAGATTAATGAGTGGTGTTTGAATAGCAGGGAGGAGATAGAACTTCTCCACAGTGCAGGTGACTTGGTTTGTATATACAATACTAGCTAAGAAGCAGCAGCCCATTGGCTCTAGAGAAACTCTGAAAGGCTCAGGGGTGAATGCACCACGTGCCTCTGGAAGTGAGACTGCAAACCCAACTGCTAGTTATTCTACATAAAGTGAATCCAAACCCTTCAATAATCCACCCAAGCCCATGCAGCTAGACAACTATCACCTCTCACCCCAGCTCCCTCCTCAACAGCAAAAGTGATGTTTCTTCACTGGAGGGGCTGAATCATACACACCAGACTGTTGAAAGTTAGGTGAAGGGAATGGAAGCATGGCCATTTTTTGGATAATGCCTCTCTAATGCCTTTTCCCCATCTGACTCAAAGGCAACTGGAGATTCCCCTTCTAGGAAACTCAAGGAGACTTTCTCTGGGAAGTACATGAACTACCTAATGACACAGACATGGGGGCATGCTGTAACAAAATGACTGAACCCCTTTGCTCTTCCTATGAGAAAAGTTACTGGTCAACAAGCCTAATTCTAATCATCTTTCAGGGCTCACTCTCAAATATAAATGGTTAGTCAGGGACTCAGATATTTAATGAAAATGTTTAACATGGAGTAAATATGACAAAGTAGAAAAATAGGAAGTTGGAAGAAACTGAGGCAATCCAGAGAGTAAAAGAAATCTTTTTAAAAACATCCTACGGTATTCACAGTGATAAAATGAGATTTTTGCACCCATGGTGGGAAAAATAGAATGTAATAAGAAGAGTAAGAAGCATATTTTCAAATGAAAACATATAATCATAAATGAAAACAGTCAAAAGAATTATCTTTAGAAGATAAACTTGAGATAACCAAAAAGTCAAATGAAAACAAAAACAAGGGGGGGCGGGGAAGGAGAAGACAGAAACTAGGTCAATCTCAGGTTAAGAAAGAGGACTGAAAAGAATTGAAGAAAATGAATACTGAGAAAATCATGGAGGGAGAAAATTAAGGAAGAAATATATGAAAATTGTTTGTACCAAAAGCAATGAGTGTCCAGTATAAGAAAGGAAAACAATAGATAGTATCCCAATCTTAAAAAAAAAAAAGTCAAGATCCTAAGAAACAAAAATCTAGTGAGGGGAGCAACATTCAGGAGCATAAAAGGAGAGATTTTAACTTTATACTACTGTCTTATTTTTGGTACTGCTGACCCTTTGAAACAAGTATATGCATTATCTTGAGAATTCAGGATTTTCATAGTTTCTAGTCCAAATCTCTTTAAATATTGCCTGTATTTCTTTCTTTTTTTTTTTCTAATTTTTCCTTCTGGAACTCCATTTAAACTTGTATTAGTTGAATTCTTTTAAAATTCCTTCTTAAAAAAGATTTATTTATGTATCCAAGAACTGGGGTGTAGGCCAGAGATACAGGGAGGTCAGAGGATTCACCAGAGACAGAGTGGGGAGCAGAACAGGCAGATTGACTGAAATACACTGCTGAGGGGAGCAGCAGGAGAGACTGGCAAGGTCTGTTGCACCATGTGAGTTAGCTCTGGTTGGGGATCTAACTCAGCCTGCCTATAAGCTTCATAATGCTGAGACTTAAGCCCTTTGTGCCACCGGGGAGGCCCCTCTTTTAAAATTCTTTTTTTTTTTTTAAAGATTTATTTTTTATTTATGCATACACGCACTGGGGTACAGGCCAGAGGTGTGGTGGGTGAGAGGATTCACCACAGCGAGCGGGGAGCAGAACAGGCAGATCAACAGAAGTACACTGCTGAGGGGAGCAGCGGGCACAACAGGAGAGGTCTGCCGCACCATGTGGGTGTCCCCCCCTGGCCGGCAGCAGGGATCGAACTCGCGCTGCAGTGGCTGTGGTCTGCTCCATAGTGCGTTGCTTAACCCACTGCGCCACCAGGGGAGGCCCCTCTTTTAAAATTCTTAATATCACCTTCCTATTTTCATAATATAATGGAGTCTCTGCTTCCATTTTGCTACATTCATTTATTTCTTAAGCTCTACCTTCGAGGTCACCAGTTCTCCCTATATCACTATCTAGTACTTAACTTATCCTTGGAGTAAATTTTAATAAATATTTAAAAATTCTACTTAGTCCTTTAAGAATATCAAACTTCATAGCATATTTTTTATTTTTCATGTTTTAAAATAATTTTTATGCTATTAACATTTTTAAAACTCACTTTCTCTTCTCTATTCATAAATTCTAGTATCTGAAGTTCTTGAGGGTCTAATCCACCAGTAACTTGTCAGAGCCAGTTTTGACTTGTTAAATTCAAATAGACACTGGACAGGAAATATCTGAAGAGAGGAAGTTTTGAGGAGATGTGGGAATGATGACATTCACTTTTAGGCATTAATACCTGGAAAGAGCTAAAGATTCACCAAAGTGAAGCAATGAGGAAAGGTCTCAGCTTTAAAACAATATCTCCAGGTTTTAATATTCTAAAGGTGTTTACTTAAACTAATAGTTAATTAGCAAGAATTATAGTGTGCTCATACTCAAATCTCTGTTATTACAGTAAAAAGAATTGCAAGAAAAAATCAGACATTTTAACGTATGACTTGGATTATTTTTTTCTGAGTGTTTTAAAAGTTAGTACATTGGTGGTTTCAAGATCACAATAATCCAGTCATATTTCAGGACATGCTGAACATTACTTGGGTTTAATATTATTTTGAGGATTAGCATTATTTGCAGAGGAATTTCTTACTTTCCACCTTGAAATATCCTTTCTTTGAATAGTGAGTAGGTTCATGTACAAATATCTTCAGTAGAGACTTATATTCATTCACTGATTGTGTTGACCTTATTAATACATATATCAGTCATAAGTACACACATATATAAACATAGAAGCATAAATTGTATTCCTTTACCCAGATAGTAAGTGTCCTATAAAAGAATTCAGTGGAGGGCCTCCCTGGTGGCGCAGTGGGTTAAGCAACAATCTATGAAGCAAACCTCAGCCAAGCAGCACGAGTTCGATCCCTGCTGCCGGCCAGGGAGGGGAC
>JAGFMF010011581.1:343968-437466 GCA_019455555.1 Galemys pyrenaicus | reverse complement strand
CAGTGTACTTCTGTTGATCTGCCTGTTCTGCTCCCCACTCTGTCTGTGGTGAATCCTCTCACCCCCCCACACCTCTGGCCTGTACCCCAGTGCTTGTATACATAAATAAATAAATCTTTAAAAAAAAAAAAGAATTCAGTGGAATATACAAAAAAGTCGAATAATCTTAAGAATTCAATTATTACATATCTTGGTTGTATTGAGAATGTACATTTTGTTGGCATAAGGCTATCGTGTTGTCGGCCAAGTCGTGACGTATTTTTTTCTATGCAAAATGCGTTATGTCTTTTCTAACAACCTAGTATTTTCAGTTGTTACACATCCCATGTGACCTGTCCGTAAGCACCCTAATTTATATATATTTAACATTTCAATAATGCATGCTAGGCTGTCACTGAGTTCTATGAGTGTCAAAAGCCAGATCAGTCTAGGACTGAATGCTAGTTTGGGAGTACAGCTAGCAAATGGCAAGATGGTTTTGCAGTAAAAATTTAAAACCAATCCCATGGAGATGGATTCCAAGAGAGACTACAGACACTAATGAGATACCAAAGTCTTACAATATTATCTTTGTTAAGTCAGAAATGTTTCAATTTTATAGAACTAGAGTTTAAAAAAATCTTATTGTTTACTTATCTCTAGTAAATCAATGAGCAAAAATCCACTCTATTGCCTTATAGGTTTATGACCCACAGAAGATGCTCTAGATGTTCTTGCCGAATAAAAAAAAATGCCTTGGTAAGAGGAAGTAAAAGGCTTATGCATACACTAATTCCATGCCTTTCTGGTTCTGATTGTTTTGTATAGTGATGTGTGGTTTGGGAGTTTGAGTATGTTTCATTTAGGTGGTTTGCATATATGAAGTAGAAAGAAGTAAGGTTGGTTGAAGGGTAATTATTTCTTGATGGAAGAATATAAAAAGTATAAACAGCTCAGCGATTGCTTAAGCAAACTCAGCTCTTCATTCCTTATCTACAATGCAAATAGTATACAAAATAAGGTTTCATTAAAGAGTGACTGTCACATCAACAGGAAAGAGAATGAAGACCTGCTATGCAGTATTATTAGATATATTGAATTTGTTGTCACCAAGATCAACAAAATACTGCTTCGAAGGACTACACACTGTGACATAGAAATAGCTTGGCAATACAGAACTCTTCTTTGGTGTAATAATTTTTTTTTTCATTTTATTGTAATGGGGTTGTACCTCTAGAAGAAATAAATTTCAATTGATTGATAGTTTGGATCACTATTTAAAAAGTAATACACCAGTCAGAAATCACCTATGATAACTGACCATCTATTTGAAAGTAAAAAAGTTGGGAGCTTTCTATCACTTGATATCTCCATAACACAAAATAACTCTGCGGCCACACGATGTGGAATGGGACGATAAGAAGTCAGCTGAGGGACCAGTGCTGAGGATAAATACCTGCAAATGCTACCCAGAAGTGCTAGACAGACCTGGCAAGACTTGATACAGACAGAAATATGGGACCTGTGACTCCTATCTCATCCCTCTCTAATATCCTCAATACAAGAAGGCAATTCACAGGAATGAATGGGTTCCATGAAATCTTTCACACAGATTTGGAATGTTAGTTAGAAGGGGAGGCAGCCATTTCTTTCCACAAATTGGATGACTGTCAAGCTGCTCAAAGTCAAACTCCTGCCTTTTCCTGCTCCTAGAACAGAGCTCAAAATGCTCTCCCCTAAAATATCAGCATAGATCCTGAGGATAGCCTTGACTTCTAGATCCTAAGGTAGAAAACTCCCTGGAATGGCCCACATGACAGGACCAGGAGAGAAGAGCAGCAATGGAACCATTTCCTCCACTGTTACCATATGGAAGGAAAAGAGATCCGATTTTTTTTTTCAATGTGGTCTTAGTGGAGTCATGTGCCATATTGAAAAGATAATGGGGTGGGGGTAGGGAGATTGCCTTCAGGGCAAAGCACATATTCCTATGGTAGGAGCTCAGAAAAGGGCGGGATTCAAGATGACTCAGAAGTTTCATCCATGATGGAGAATACTCTTGGTGTGAGGTCTCCATAGCAGTGTCGTGAAAGAACACACGCACCACACAAAAGGCCAGCATTTGACTATTACCTGACAGAGGCATTTGTCACCCAAAAAGAGACTCAATCAGCACCATATATACAATTATTTTTCTTCTCTTTGCTTCCAAGCCCTCTTCCCAATCTAGACTCTGCTGTAGGCGCCTGAAGGAAAGAGGGGGAGGCATGAAAGAAAGTGTATGCAAATTGTTTAGAGAGCACAAAGGACTCAGCGGGATACAAAGGGGCAGTTTTATTTCTCCTTCTGCCACTACCTTGAAACACTTTCAGTTCCCTTTTCCTTCCAGTTGGTGACAACTTCAGCAGGTATCATGGCTTTCTGCCTTGTGCTTTCTTCTGGTGCTGTTAGCATTTCCTGTACGCCCTCCTCCCCCCCATTATAATCTAGGGATAGGAATGAGTTTTTTAAACATGACATTAAAGGTGTCCATGGAAGTAAACCATGGAAGAAAGCATGGAAGTAAAAAACCAGATTCTTAAATACTTTCATTATCAAAAGTTCTATAAATGTAATTGAAAAGCAACAGACAAAACTAAAAGGAATATTTGAAACATACACAACAGTTGGAGAGTTAACCAGATAGATCTTAGAAAGCAAGAGGCTGCTGTCAAGTTCAGTGAGCTCCGCCACTATGTGACTTAGTAGCTGTGTGACTTCAGGCGATGACAACATCTCTGGGCTTGTTTCCTCATCTATGAAGGGGGAGTAATATCATTACCTATATCAGTGGGTGGTGGGAAGGGTTAAATGGTCTAATTTATCTAAAGCACTTAGCACAGATTCCAGCAAAGAGTATGTGCTCAAAGAAATTCCAGCTTTATAGCCTCATCAGCATCATCAAATCTCCAAGTGGTATGTTATGGGTAGTAAAAATTAAATTATAGGCATCTTTCCTCATTTTTGGGTCTGTATTGTCACAGTTTTCCGCAACGAGCATGTGTTACTTTGGTAGGGAATACACAAACTATTTCAATTAAAAAAATAAGAATAAAGGCATTTGTAAGCGTCTGCCAACTTTACAAAGTAGAAAAAGGCAGCTGCGTGTTTCTCACTCGGGCTATTGCTGATCATCCCATTTAGTTTGTTATATGTAATGTCCTTCAGAGTTACTGAATAGGCAAAATGGTTCTCTTCCAACATAGTCAAGAACCATCTGGTCATTCATTGATAGAAATAAATAAGCACGAAGTATGCTTCCACTGATCAGGATGTATACACACAAGACATGCAAAGAGCATAAAAACTTTATAAAACAAGACATGCAAAGAGCATAAAAACTTTATAAAACATCCTCAGGAATCGAATTAAAATTTTGGTATCATAGTTTAATGCCATGTTGTCATTACAGGTTTTACTTGTTTACCATGTCACTTCATTTACCCTAATGAAAACTTATTCCTAGGACTCAGTTTCCTTTACTAGCACCACCATTCATTCTGGGCACAACTTTATAAAAAATAGGCAAATGGAAAGATACTGATGTCATTGTCAGATGAAGAAAAACCACATGAGAGGCCCTGGCTCTGGTGCTCATTTAGGTTAGATGGAAGGACGAGGGAAGGAGTTCTGGGATGTGTGTGTCACAGTATTTGAAATGGCTGCCCTCCACAAACAAGCCCAATTTACAAGAGAAGAACATATAAGGTAAAAGGGGTTTCAATTTTTAAACTACGTTACTAAGTACACATTTGCTTCTAAACTTTAAAGCAGTGCTGAATCGCATTTGGATAGAGTTATAGCATTGCTTTAAACACACACGCTCTCCCAGACACACATACACCATGGAGGTAATCCAGTTACTCCTGCAGCACAGATGTGCACGAGAATGCTCTACGTGATTAAGATAGGGCTTTAAAGTTTGCTAATTAGAAACATCTCTCTTTCTACGATCAACATTGATACTAGCTCTAGGTTCTCATTGGTAGAAATTTAAATTTAAATTTGAAATTTAAGCTGCATGGGCGCCCTATGAGCTTGCTCTTATACTGTAGAACTGTCTTAGAGTGAGGGCCTTCAGTAGCTAAACTCTGTCAATCAGGTCTGATATTATTAAACTGAGCTTGTCATAAATAGCATTCATCTTTTCTTAGAAGAAAGGATAGCAAAAGTCCCAAGTAAAATATTTTAAAATTTATCTGGAGAGAAAGAAATCACTGTCATTTTAACAAATACCATACCACTATTCTGATTATTAGCAAGATCCTTTGTACAGAGGCCAGAGGACTGTTGAGAAGGTAAAAATACTATACTCTACAGGAAACTATTCACATAGTGCTTGGCACAGGTCATTGCATTTCAGTTTTGCAGAAATGAGGGCGATTGTTGGAGAAAGTGCCCCAGAGTTACATTAAACGTGCTTATTTTTAAGTTTCACTTTTATATTTGCAAGGCTTAATAAAAATCAAACTCTCAATCTACATGTTGTATGAAAAATGTATGTTTGCCGTTGCTGATTTTAAAGCTATAGACAGATGAAGGTCCCAACAGTAAAACGAGGCTGCTTCCACTGGCTTCACACCCCCTGACCTAAGCCACAGGCATAGAGAACCCAAGGTCACAACTGGGCTTCAGTGATCATACTGACAAGACTCTGGCTCCCTGGATTAGAAGAACCACCCAACATCCTGGGGTGACTAAGTAATACAACAGTTTAGATCATGGCTAATACCATGGCTTTCTGACTAATAAATATGGAAAACAACCTGGATATAGTCTTTGGAAGAAATATAATTGATTAGCTTGTTAGAATTAAAGAAGCTGCATGTCTTCATGGCAAAGGCACTTACTGGAAAAACATGGAACCTCCGTCTTGTTTTATTTCTATTTTGTTCACAACTCCAGGAGGTTGGTAACAATGCCAATTAAATTTCCCTCTCATAGAAATATCACATTTAAAAAAAAAAAAGAAATATCACATTTATCCTAAATACAGGACAAGTAATGGAGGTAGGATGAGTATGTAAAAATTCTCCAGTGAGAGGGGAGTGTAATAAGGTCCCTTTGAAGCAAAATGCCTGGGACTGAGATTTCAGGGTCACCACCTAGTAGATTAGTAATGCTGGGCCAATGAAGTAATTTGGTTGAGTAGTTTTTTTCATTTATTAAATGGAAACCATTAATGGAAGTTGTTTTAAGGGTTAGATGAAATAATATAAAATAACTGATGCATAGCATAGACACTGCAACAATACATCCATTCACACCTATTTTTCTTGCTCAAGAAAGAAAACACACCTTCTTAAGCTAGAAAAGCAGGTTGCTGATGTTTAGGTTGTCTCTATTGGAGTCTCCCCAAAAAGTTCCGGATTCATTGATGAATTAATGTATTTTCTTATATTTATTTTTATATCTACTCTAAATCCATCTGAATTCCTCACCCTGAACTGGTGACTATCAACAGTCTTAGCTGAAAAACTGCTCAAATGTCTGAGTAGCATGGATGGAAAATTATGAAGTTAATAAAAGCCTTTGCTCCCACTTCTCTTCTTTTGATTATTTCTGATGCAGCTGCACAAGACAGGCAAAGAAAACCATAGTGATATTGGAAAAACCTGTTTGAGAAATGTATTCCCATGTAGGTGTTTGTGGAGATATTTTAGAACTGACTCTTAAAATACATGGTAGCAAAGTTTGGGGACATGGAGATGAGGAATGCTATTAATGAACCCACACTTAGAAACCAATACCAAAATTTTCACCCATAAGGACTCTTTTTCTTCTATTTCTTCTTATTCAAAACACGTTCTAGTTGCAGTTTGTTCTCAGGTACTGAATAGTTTTCAAACAGGTAGGCAAATAAGTTAACTTCCTACTATGTTATTGTTCACGTTTACTAAAAGCCATTTTGCCATACCTAATAGGAAGTAAAAGAAAAGTATTAGAAATAATGTCCCTTTTGACATAATTTGGAGTGATTCCTTTCATTTTTCTTAACTGCATAAAGTTACATAGGTAAACTACAAAAACAACTAAATGCTATTGAGGATAACAGTATGATTTTGTTGAAGAATGTCTTTTGTAAAAAATATTAATATATTCATTAAATTCTCATAACCACAGTCAGGACGGTAGGTTGGAAAAGTTGTCTAGAGTAGACTTTATACTTTGTTCACATAACTAAATATTAGGGACTTCCCTGATGGCCTAGGGGTTAAGTCTCAGCACTATCACCACGATGGCCTGAGTTCAATCCCCGGCCAGGGAGCAAACCCACATATGGTGAAGCAGACATCTCTTCTCTCACCTGCTGCACCCCTTAGCAGTGTGTTTTAGTAAATCCACCTGTTCTGTTCCCCACTCTATCTCTAGTTAATCCTCTCACCCACTCCATACCTCTGGCCTATACCCAAGCTCTTCTATGCAAAAATAAATAAATCTTTTTTTTTTAAAAAAAGAAGAAAATATTAGCCTTCATGAACAATAAAGTCTACACATAATTCCCTTTCTAGAGAACTTTTCCACAACAGCAAAACTTAATGAAACATTCCTTGTAAGTTAAATCAAAAGAGTAAATAATTTCCAAGACATAAAGCATGTGTCACACATTTCCAAGTTATTAATATTAACCTGGGGACTTTGAATGGGCTTGAGGGAATCTTTGAATTTCCTGTAATTAAACTATGTGTGTATAGGTATTTTCATTTGCATTTTTGTAAAGAAAGAATCCATAATTTTACCTGACTTTTAAAAGGATTTATAACACCCCCATAATGTGGAAGAGAATTTATGCATTCCATGAATACATTTATATGACTACTCTTCGCTAAGAACTCTGCCAAGTATAAAAGTACAGGGAGGATATGGTACTACCTGACCTCTACATTTTAGAGTCTATCAGTAACTTGAATATGGGAGGTAGGGTAAGGTCTTTAATCTTACCACCCTGCTAATTACCCTTTTCTCCTAAACCAACCCTACTTTATTTAATCTTCTTTCTCAGATCACATAATCCCCTTAGGGTAAATTCCCCTCCATATAATCCATATATATAGAATGCCATCACAGGAAACTTTAACTGATGTCCAATTAAACTGAAGTGCATTCTCTGTTGTTATTATGGAAAGGTTCAGTTCAAGATCCACCTTCCTTACACTACCGTCTCTGAAACTTCTGAGTGCTGGCAGTACATATGTTCTTCTGCTTTCAAATACCTTCATTTGTCCTTCTCATTAAAAAGTAAGCTCTAGAAAGTAGGAGTCATGGCTTATAGATATTTTTGTCTGTAATGGGTCTACGCATAAAACTGGCTAGCTTCTTGCTAGAGATGAATAGACTTAAGGACATCTCTCTTACTTCGACTGAAACAAGTGCAAAAGGATATTTCTTAAAAGAAAATCTGAAGGAAAAAGATGTTGAAAAAGTACAGGGGGAAAAAAATGACAAGCGAAGAGTCAGCAAAAGAATATGTGCCAAGAGAGATGAGAAGAAAAGTGTGCAACTGGAAGTACACCAAAGGTGCTGGGCTCTCCATGGAGGGTGATTCCAGAGGCACCACAAAGCCCTGAGAGTATTCTCAGACCTTAGGAGGTAGACGTAATGCTGTTACTAATTGCAGTCAAAAGAGACTCCTCATGGAACTTGTTCATTCCTGTGAACAAAGCTGTAGCCAAGCTAAGAGGCACGTTGTCTTCCTACAGCATGAATCTTAGTGGGAGATGGAACTTGCCAGGACTCATAAAATGTCCCCACTTCTGTTCATTGGAGTAGGAATGAACACTATTGCCAGACAAAGGCTGTGATGCTGTAGATCTTATTGTTGTTGCACATCAAAAATTTTAAAATACTGCGGAGTTGTAAAATAGAATGATGTCCAGGACCCAACCCTGTGGACTCCAATGCAAGAGATGCGGAATGGGGCCTGGGCACTGGAAGCTGTTCATACCAGATGACTTTTGCAAGTCACTGGGACTAAGGACTACTATAACTGACCTCTGAAAAGAAAAGTCAAGGACTTGATGGGAAGATTGTTTGTGGGCAGGAAGGTGTGGTGTTTCTATTATTTTCCCTCTCTCTCTTTTTTTTTTTAATGGGTAAGGGTGTAACATTGAAAAGCAGAATTTAAGGAGCAAACAGGTATCTATACAGACAGCATTAAGAGTTGGTTTTACAAACGTCAATAAAGGAAAGAATACATTAGAAAGAAGCCAGGAAACAATATTCCAATTTACCAATATCATCAAGAAGCCTTTTTGGAAGGGGTCGGGGGAAAGGAGAGAGGGTGAGAGAACACAGACAACACTGATGACAATCTAAAATCATGAGACATAAAACAAAGCAGCAAGTGGTAGAAGTGCCCAGAATGTTTCAGGAGAAAATTAAAGGGAAGTAAACTAGGGTAAAAATTTTGAGCCTAAGTATATCAATGCACAAAGTTCGAACAAGAGATTGATTTGACTCAGAATTTTTAGGCAAAAAGGTATGCTCTGAAAGGATATTATCATTTCTAAGATGCTTCAAGTGGAATGGATAAGGGGAAGCAGTGGAACAACTAGGAGTACACACTTTGGGAGTGGTAGGATTCTGGGTTCAAATTTGAGCTTTATCACTTATTAGAGGAATAATTACTTGGGAAAATTACTTAGCTTCCCTGAGCCTCAGTTTCTCCATAGGTTAGAGGGAGACCATTATATCTACATTCATAGAAAATAGTTATTAGTTAAAATAGTGAGCATCAAATGAACTCAGAGGTATTAATAACTTAATGCTGAATATGGCAAACAGAATCACCTAATACATGGAGACCTTTCAAGAATAGTGTTTTTTAAAGAATAAATGTTGGTCAAAATTAAAGCTTTGTCAAGGGAAAAAGACTTGCTCAAAGGAGGACTAAGTATATATATACACACATATACATATATATATGTGTGTGTGTGTGTGTCATACCATCTTGTAGATGTGACCTAAGGGTGGATATACTTTGGAAAGAAATCAAACAATATTTTTTGTGGAAGTACACTTCAGACTACCAAACCAGGTAGGGGACATGGTTAGGTAACAAAGATTTCAAAAGTGGCACAGAAGTAACATTAAGTAGTGGTGGGGGATTTCAACCATGAGGCCACCATCTGGAGTCTTGCTTGGCAACAACACAACATTGGATAAATTCTTGACTTTCTTTGCTGAGGGTTTAAGCTCTCAGAAGGCAGATGAAGCAAGTGGGGAAACTACTCTTCCGGACTTAAATCAGACAATCTGAAATGGAGAGGTGAAAAGGGGATGTGGAATTGATCAGGAACTTGAAAGAAAGTGGCCACTTAGCATTGTGAAGTTCTTAGCAATAGAGATAAAAATATGAAGACAGCAGGATTTGGGATATATTAAAGCGAGAGAAACATTTCAAAATCCTGAGACAACAGAAAGGTATTTTCCCATGGAAAATAACAATGTGGGAAGCACAAAAAAATATTCTGGATTATTAATAATGGTGAATTCTGGAGATTTAAAAGGGAGGGAATAATGTCTCAAACATCAGGGTATGAGTGAAGCCCTGTGGTGCAAAACAAAACTCCTAAGAATGAGTCTTCAAATATCAATAAATCTGACACAGTCAAGCAGTCCACTTGCTCACTTACGAAGAGGGAAGAATCAGGGTGAATGGGTGTAAGTGAGCAAATAACATTTTGAATCTTTTTTTTTTTTTTTTAAAGATTTTATTTACTTATGCATACAAGAGCTAGGGCACAGGCCAAAGGTGTGGGGGTGAGAGGATTTACCAGAGATAGAGTGGGGAGCAGAACAGGCAGACTGACTGAAGTACAATGCTGAAGGGTGCAGAGGGCGAGACAGGAGAGGTCTGCTGCACCATGTGGGACCCCCTCCCTTGCTGGGGATTAACTCATGCTGCAGTGGCTGTGGAAGCCCCATGGTGCGACACTCAACCCACTGTGCCACCAAGGAGGCCCAATTTTGAATCTTTCTAAGGTAAAATGTATGAACACTCAGAGCTGTGCCCTTGAATGCACTGACCACTAAGATACCTGACAATGAAAGATTCTAGGTCAACTTTTAAAATCTTTCACTGAGTTAGAACAGAGTCCTGGACAGTTGAGAAGGAAGTCCAGTTTCCAGGTCTTAGATTAAGCCTTACCCCCAACAAGAGTGGGAGTTTCATACACCACTGGGCCCCCATCCCACTTTGTTCTTTGCCTGCTGCACTAGTCCGGGGTGACACTGCCTGTTCATGTTTGTACTGTAGTACCTGGCATTAAGCTGGCACTGAAACCATTAGCCAACTGTTTTCCTTTGAAATTCAGATCCTTGTTTGGGACCTGTATTGCAAACCTCACTTTTTCTTGGTCAAGGTTACAAGAGGCTGAGATGTGGCAGACAATATATGCTGTCACACTTAACTTCAGATCCCATCATTATTCCATTTTCTAAGAAAATTCTATTTGAAAAATGGAAAAATATCCCACTTGTTTAATTCAAGTTGCTGAAGTTCCTCATTCCACCCTACTTAAAGTACTTATAGGACAGATGTTTTATTTAGATGTTTCAATTAAATTAGGGTTGTTCTGAACCTCTCTCCTGTAAGTTGTCTGCTGCCTGAACTAGTGCTTTGTTTTGTTCTATTTTATCTTGTTTTTATGGGGAGGAAGGGTGAGGATGGTCACTTTAGTAATAGCCTCAAACAAATTCCCTTTTCTTGAGGTTTGGTTTCTCAAGTACTCTACCAACACTCACAGGCAATGAAATCTAACTACTCTGATACATAGCTTATCCTCTAGTCATATCCTCTAGACATCTGTGATAATAGATAGCACAGCCACCCTCAACAGAGATGGTTTTTAAGTTCAAACATAACAAAAATATCCTACACTTCTAAAAAGAATATATGAGATAGCTTTCATTTCCTCAACTCAACAGATGATAAACTTTAAAAAAGCATTGTATTTTTAATCAGTTTTACAATTTAAACTTGTAAAAAGGCTGCAATTATTTTATAATAAGAAGCCATCATCACCAAGTAGCTATATGTCAAATGCAAAGAACATAATGGTTATCAATTCACAAGGGAACTTAATTTAACACTTGACAGATGTTTAAAACCTTTGAGGCATATACCTGTCAAATTTCAAAGAGGCCAATAATAATGGTGTAAGTAAAAGAAAAGTTTAAACATTTTCTTCATTTCAACTGTTCTGAAAACAGTATTGGCTTATAATCTAGTTAGAATATTTCTTAAAAAAATAAAGCAGATCAATTTAATTGGATTTTCTATTTACTCTGAACATTTAGGTCTTTTCCCATCCATTCAGGGATTTTTAATGTAGTTTGCTAAAAGGAGCTGCAAAGAAATCGACCCTAAATCACCTAGCCCTTCCTTATTTCACTGCATCTTTTTATTAAACTAATACCAGGATACCAGAGCATGTAATTTCCTTGTTGGTGGAAATCCCTCTAATCAGGATATTTAGAATTGATGTCTCCTTTAACTGTACTCTTTTTGTATTGTATACAACGCAGAGGGAAATGCTATCATAACACTTCAATAGTTAAGTGACATTATGAGAAAAATAGTTCCAAATGTTTCCTAAAACCTTCTAAACCGCACCAAAGAACATTATCATCATATTATGTTTCCCCATTGCCTCCATTATTTAAGCTTGCCTCTCTTAAAATGATAGTTGGATGAGAGACTTAGGTTTATGTAATGTATAAATTGTTTCAGAAGGAAAAGCCTTGGCTGCATAATTATTATATATAAAGACATGCCAGATAATTTAATGTTTTCAATAGCTTTTCTTTATTAATTGACAGAAGAGTATACTTAACAATTCTTTATGCAAGAGCTTTTGGAGGAATTTTTTTCTTTTGTCTCTAATGTAAGCTATCCAAACAGGTATTGTATAATTCTATTAAATATAATATTAACACAAACAAAAATTCCATGAATCATTATATATTATGTCATGTATTAATGATATCTATATTTTGGGAATAGTTATGTAACCAATATACTCTATATCATTTATCAAAGTAATATAATAATATATTTTAGTGAGCCCAGAATCAGAAAGAACTGTAATGGAAAGTTAACATTGGATTCAGCCTATGATGCTCCTTCTGAAACTTATAGTTACTCAATTTCAGTGTTTTTGAAACGGTTTTCGTGGGTTTAATACAGGTAGTATACAGCAATACCCTCAAGGAGAAATAGTCAAAATGCCATGAATATAAACTAATAAACAAATGATAGTACATAGAGAAGATGGAATATTTTTCAGCCACAAAAGGAATGGAGGACTGACACATGGCTGAACATGGATGAACTTTGAAACCATTATTCTAATGGAAAGCAGTCAGATACAAAAAAGACTACATGTTGTATAATTCCACCTACATGAATAGATAAATCCACAGAGACAGAACATATTGGGTGGTTGTCAGGGGAGAGGAAGGAATGGGAAGAAACTGCTTAACGGGTAAGGGGTTTTACTTGCATCATGCAAACATTCTGGGAACTAGTTAGAGGGATGGTTGTTGCACAACTATTTGTGAATGAACTAAAGGTCACTGACGTATTCACTTTCTGAAGTTATTTTTATGAATTTCACCTTGGTATATTTTCAAAATGGCAACTATTTTCTATTTGCCATTAGGAGTTGCCCTGCAGTGCTGACTGAAGATAGAGTGCATCAGCACCCTCTGCGTGCTTGTGGTGAGTCACCCTGCAATCAAAGTCGGTTCATGTCTAGGTTCTGGGAGAGGTTGTGCACCCTAAACAGAGGGACCCAGTGGTGTCAGCCCCAAAGGTGTCAGCACACGTGTCTCATATGCCAGAAGATGCTGTAGGCTGGGAGGTAGGGGTGAAGGAAGTGAGGCAGGGATAGGAAATAAACAATCTAGAGCCTCTCTATTCTGTTTTCAACCTTGAAGAACAGGCCTTCTTAAATTTTACACTCAATATTCCACAGACACATGTTTCAGATAACCATCTCACAATGTACTATAACATTCATCAATGGGGAAGAAGAACAATTTTCTACTTTATTATCAAACTCTTTTAGACATATGCAATGCATTCAGACAAAAAAAGAAAAGAATTCTGGAATTTTGGCAATATGATAAATGAATATAGAAAGTTCCTTACAATTCAGTGGTTCAATTCCCATTAAAACTCTGTAACACAATACTTCAATAGCAAAAGATTTCAGAAAGAAAATAATTTCACTGTTTCCATTTCAGAAAGAGCATTGACTTGAATTACAAGTACTTGGTTCAAATCTTAACTCATACTGTGTGACACTAGTGAAAATGGTAATCTCTCTGAGTATCAACAATGAATGTAAATAATGCCCATAATTTTGTGAATTAAATTAAAATGGCAATGCCTGCCACATAGGAAGCATTCAAAAATTTTTTCCTTAACCCTGTATGATTGTCTACTTAGTAAAAGTCTATACATAAATCATTCATTGTTATGAATGCTACAAAATCAAGCATAATTCTGTGATATGAGTTTCTTCACTTTAAGACTTCACAGCATTTGATATATATGTATATATTGTATTTATATACGTAGATATTGTATGTATACGTCTATACATATATGTATTGGGAGTTGAATGGAGGATAATAATGGTAACTGCTTGAAAAACATCCTCAAAATGTTTTTTTGTGGATAAATGAAGAGTAAAAGAGTTATTCCCTGTAGTTAGGGGAACAGGGATCCACAGCACACATCTTATCACAGGGAGACAGACTTGCCACTCATAAATATACGTTAATTTCACATCTCAATGCTGGTTCTTAAAATGTTTTGCTTGTTCAAGAATTCAAAAACAAGACTACACTCTGTCTAATGTCTAAAAATCATGAGCTAAAGTGTTGCAGTTTCCTTTTAAACAATTTAACCATTATTGGGTACTTTCATAAAAATAAGAAGCAACTATAGAGTACTCTATGTGGTGTGCAATGGCATATTCAGACATAATTCAAAGACTATTCCTGCTCGCTGTGGCACTCACAGTGTGGGTGGGAGGTGCAATAACAGCCAGAGCATAAAGACTTGAATGTAATTCTTATCTTTTCTGCGGACGTACCAGGAACACAGTCACATAAACTGATACTGTATAGGAAATTTAACATGAATGAAGGGCAATAGAAATTAAATTTAAATTTAATTTAAAATTAAAATTAAGGGGTGGGATGTGGATTTTAAATTATTTTCTAAAGGAATACAAAGGGTCTAAGATGGAGAGAGTTTACATGATAGTAAACAACACACGAAAAAGAGAACCTTTGTTTTTACTTAATTTTTGTCAGAAAAAAAAAAATCACTCTTCTCCCAGGCATTTATGTAAATTTGAACTCTGAGGACCACACAACTGAAATTTTTATACAACCACAGGATTTGAGACCCAATAGGGACCAGAGAATTATGGAGTCTTGATCCCTCATTTTTTCAGGTAGGGGAACTAAAGGTCTAAAAAGCACCCTTTTCCCTACATGCAGTACTAATTCCCTGGGATTTTAGTAAACACTCTAGAGGGCAAGTTTGTAGTTAAGTAAAATTTGGAACTACTAAATTAATAAGGTTAGATTTATTTACTACAGAGACTCTCAGAGTCAATATGCAAATGTGCTTTGTGAATATGCAAAGGGAGGGAAAATATGCAATGTTGCCTTCCCACCCACCTATTTTTTTTTAAAGGATCATTTTGTGGGATGACAAAATGTATATATAGAACATGCTAAGGGAACAGTGTTGTAGAAAACTTAACTCATGGATATTACTATGTGTGTTCTGACTTTGTCGCTGTTGTCTTCTGGGCTAGAGTTTTTTTATCATCACTTTGATAAACCCCTGAAAAAATAAGAACAAGCTTAGGGTAAACTATCATAAATGTTTGATTTTGTTCAATATTAAAGTTAAAGATGCATTTTTTTCTGGGAATATACCCAAATCAAATATACCATTTGCTATGGTCCCTAGGGGTAATACCATGTTTTTGATATCATCACATAAAGTAAAAATCATTTCCTGATTTCTGCCTGAGTCACTCCTACTTGTAAGTGGAGCTTTACAGGAACCAGAAAGAAAGGCAAAGAAGCTACAGAGCGAACTGTGCTATCCGTTTCAAATACACTCACCAGCACTGGCTTTGGTCCTTTCCTTCTTTTTTTCCCCCTAATTGAAGTAACATTAGTTTACAACACTGTATATGACTTAGAGGAATAGGGTCACACTTCCTCAGAAGGCCTTGGTGCTCTTACACTTCTTTCAATTGTTCCAATGGGCTAAAGCTTATATGGAAACCACTTGATGAAATGGCAGTGAAGTCACTTGAATACTTCTGAAAAAAGTATTGGCCGATTTGCCGAGAACCTCATCTACTTTAAGAAAAGTGTGACACTCTGTAAGAGTGATAAAAATAGAGGCTATGTATTATCCATTTTTAATAATGGATTCTGCAGTGAACATACCCACTTTGCTGTCATAGATTATTATTTCTTTTTTAATATTCTACAAAAGATAACAATAAAAGTTGAGTTTTGAAATATTTTAAAATTATTTTTAAAGTTCAAGGCAGGAAAATCCCAGTATTAAATTTTGACTTTTAGACTAGTGTATGCAATATGTGTATATATGAGCACAGCAGCGATGACATCTGCACAGCCTCAGAATGCAGTAGGTTAACTTGCACTGGACATTGTTCATTTATTTCACCAGACTTATGTTATCTTTCTAAAGAAGAATAAATGTTTAAAATGGTTTTTCTGTTTGCCCTAGTTGCAGGTCTAGGACTCTGTTAGTTTTTAAGGACACTCTTCTCTCCTCTACTGTATACACTAAAAGTATCTAGTGAACTATATATGTCACTAAGACCCAAAAAGTTTATGGCCATGAAGATAAGAGGATCTTGCACTAAGGTGTCAGAAAATCCAATAACTGGAATGACAGAAAAGAAACTGAAAGAAAGATGGGATGGAGCGAAATAAGAGTTTATGAGGAAAGAAGCTTAAATAGGTGAAAATCTAAAATCCCATGAGTGGCAGACTGAAAAGGGAGACTTCAAAGAAAGGACTCAGGTATCAGATGATGGAAAGAACTCAAACCCAAATACTGACACACCTGTCAGTAATTCAAAGCTCCTTACCTAACACAGAAGATGCAGACATGAGTCTCGGTGAAGCAGATTTATTAACATTGGTTTTTATTTTGCTAAAAGAAATACACTGAATTAACCCATCCCTTTAAAAATGTACTCCAATTATGTAGTTATCACTAAAAGCATATGAGTATATTTTTAGTTTCCAGAGATAGTGCCATTATTCATTTACTCATCTTTGTCACCTATGCCTTTAAGGAAGATTTACTGTGCCAGATATTGTCCTAGGTACTATGACTGCTATTAAAATTTCATAACCTTATATTAAATAGACTCAAAATTTCTGAATTTTGGGGGTGAGGTATTTTAACTCATAATCAGAAAGCAGAATTCAAAAGAAGCTAAGTGTGGTGACCAAACTGAATCACATCTTAGGCACAACAAGTAACAGGGCTGATTTTTTGGGCGGTTCCAAAATGATTGATTGGTGAATGAGATTTCCCAATATATTTTAAGAAATAACGCTAGCAATGAAATAAGTGTAGTTTTGCAAGAGCACAGTTGAGGAGCTAGCTACATTCTTCCGAACAAATAATTCAATTCCAGAGAAAAATATTCAGTCAATACCTGCCACAGATTAGTATGTAACAGGTATTCCCAGGATGAAGATGTAAAATGTATAACCTTGCTGTTAGGAAATTGATGCCCTAATAGAAAATAGCTAGAGTTACCCAAAAGACAGACTCTTCTCTTAATATTTGCAAGCATCTGCTCTTACTATTAGCAAATCTCATTAGAATTCTGCATTTGGCATTGTTCTCTAATAAGGTGATAAAATGTGACCTTTGACTTCAAGGAGCTCATAGTTTAGTAAAATAGAAAAAGAATTTAAAAAAACCAACAATTCAGTGTTACATTTTAAGGGCTAGAATCAGGGTGGGTCCAGAGCATGTTGGGAAAATATGGGAGAAGAACAGGAGTCAGTTTAGAAGGGGCTTCTTAGAGGATCTTTGAAATAGTGAGAGTAAGCCCTGTGAAAGAAAGGTGGGGGGAGAGAAGGAGGAAGAGAAGGAGGAGGAGCAGGACCCCTTAGAGGGACTTGGTTTAGTAAGGCAGGATTGTAGAGCATGTGTGTGTATGTGTGTGTGTGTGTGTGTAAGAGAGAGAGAGAGAGAGAGAGAGAGTGAGAGAGAGAGAGAGAGAGACTGGATGAGGGTTCTGGGAAAGAAGAGACACTAGAGCGATCGCCAGGAAGGGCTTGCATGTCCTGAGTTTGGCTTTTGCCAGGAGTGCAAGAATGCGAAGTTCCAGAAGAGCTGTCCTTTAGTAGGTGTTTTGTTTTTTTCTGTTTTGTTTTGTTTTTTCCCCAGGGGAGAATTCAATATATTCATACTCAGTTCAGGACAGACAGACCTGCAGGGTGGAAAGAAAAAAATAAAACTAAAGATTCGGAAGCATTCAGGCACTAGGGACAGGAGTAAAGTAGAGAAGAGGGAAGTCAGTCCAGCTTAGAGGAGGGATTCAGATTGGTATGAAAGAAGTGAGATAGGACTGAGATGGTAGGAAGCCTTGTGAGCTAGCCACTCTTTTAGTTGGAGGAGCTTGAATTCAGAGAGAGTTTGAACTAGTACAAACAGGGAACTATAAGAACATTTACAGGAAAAATAAAACGAAACAGAAATGAACAATGAAGACAAAAGCAGAGACAGAAAGAGGAGGAGAAGCTGGTCTTAAAAAGAACACTAAGCGTTTACTTCGGTTTTGTGTCATGAATTCATCATCACAGCTCCTGAGGTGCTACAAACTTAAAAGGTGACTTCAACTTACTTTTTCCTTTTGGTGTGTTCTGCATGGGCTGTAATTTGTAGAAAAAGTGACCTGTTCTCTAAAAGGTATATTCAAAACACCAAAGGATTTCCTAAAGGCCCTGAAATGACTAATTTGGGTGATGAGCTCCCAGGTACAGTCAAAACAACCTAAGCCCTTCTGCATCAACTGAGAAAAGCATCTGTTCCCCAAACCCCCAAACTGCATTCCCTAATGGGAAATATGTAAACATGTATGTGTGTAAAGAAGACAGTAGGGAAATTTCACTAGCAAATATACAGTAGACAAACAGTTCCTTTATAAAAGTAGCCTAGTTCTGATGGTCAGGTCAAGTTCTTATACCAGCATCTTTTCACTGTCACTTTCTACCTACCAGACCAGTAGTTCTGCAGTGTCTTTGTAATCAGTGAGCAGAAAAACAAGTCATTCGACAGAGGTAGCTACAAATGAGTGGATCCTGCTTGATTTTCATAGGTGGTATAACGTCACATACATAGTGACACCTGGAATTAGGCTGCTTTAATAAAAGGGACAAATGGCTGTGAAAACCTTTCAGGGTGCTCTACTTGTCAAATCGGTGAATTGAGCTCTGGCATCATATCAGTTTTGTTAGAGCAGTGGCATTTCCTAAATTATAACAGGAGACAGGTTTCTTTCTAGTTTTTTCCTTTTCTTTTGGTGACTTAGATCAAAAGAAAGGTGTACACTTTATTTTTAATCCCATTACTCCACATGAGCCCAGACAGAACATCAAAGACAAGGTATGCAGGTTTAGCCATTAGTACCAACATAATCCAAAGCTGAAAATCTTTTCCAGATAGCTACCTCACTTTGAAATAGGCCATATTTGCATTGTCCAGAGTCACAATTACTCTGCACTGTGTTTTAATTTTCACTGTGCTTAAAAATAAAAATAAAAAATATCCAAGCTATGTGATTTTGCCCTACAGAACACAAGCATAAGTTGTAGGGCAATCTAATATTATTAGAATAAAATGCACTTCACGTATATATATATATTTTTTAGTTGGCTCAGCTGTCCATCTCAATTTCACAAAAGGGGGAAAAGTGAATCAAATGCAGTTGCAAATCGCATTTGAGGAGGTCAATGCTTCTCCACATCTGAAGTCTATTGAAAGCTCCTGAGTAAGAACTTGGGAAACAAATCCTTTCTGTTCAAAAGATATGCCAGTGGAGAAATTCTCAAAAACAGCACACAATTCATCAGAAATCATGCATTTCTTTTCCAAACCAGATAATAAAAGAAAGTTGCAGTTTTGAATTCTTTCCAAGGAGGGCTACATATGAGTGTGGAAAATAACTCATACAGATTTTGAGTTAGAAAAGAGACCTAAGCAGTGGAAAGATAAAAAACTACTTAATAATGAGATAGCCTGGACATTAACAATCAGATTCTATAATGGCAAAGTAACTGATGTGAGGAGTACTGCCCTGACTTCAAAATGTCCATAATTCTTAGCTGGACTAAAAACTGATTTTGTGGAAATGTACGGTGGTTGATTTGAGAATTACCAGTAACTGTTATCATTGCTGCATCAACAAGTACAAATAAGTTTCTAACACTTGCTGTGCTATCACCAGGCTCTGGGGATCCAAAGCTACGGTAGGAAAGGCATGTATGAGACAGCATCTCTGCTTTCATGATTCCTCCCGGAAGAGAGAGACTGGTGTATACCCAAACACTGAACTCACAAAACAATCTATGCTAGTGGCGTAAGCCTGAAATGTTAGAGAAATTTTGGAAAGGAAGCTGTAGTTCAGTACTAGGGGAAAATGAGGTTATCTCATAGAGAAAGGAGCTGAATTTGGACTGCAGTTTCAGCGAAGAAGGGAGGAGTGAAGAGAGCATTTCAGGAAAAATAGAACACAAACTGAAGCTTAAAACCAGACTAGAGAGACCAATACCCTCATTAAATCTTCTCAGCACATGTCTTTTATTTTACCAATGAGGAAATTGAGACACAGGAAGATTAAAAAATTTATAAGATCATGCATCTATTAAATGGTAGGTCCAAGATTTGAATCCAGTTCTGGTTCTAAAATTCATGTTCTTTCCATAATGCTATTGTGCATCAAATAGAATGTTGAACATAATGAGCAAAGTGAACATGCAGGAAAAAAATGTGGATGTTTGGAGAAGCATGAATGTATTCTTTGCAGTTTATAGAGGGAAAAAGAGATGAAGCAAGCAGGGAGGGATTGTAAGGCATTAGGTGGAAGGCTAAAGAATGTTGCTTTCATTTGGAAGTAGTAAGTAGTAAGTTTTAATATAATGGGGTTATATTGGGTGATGTTTTAGAAAGGTTAAATTGTCCATGGTGCACAGAAAAGTTTCAGCATGGAGCAAAAGATAAGTGCTCAAGGCTAGAAGGAGAGCAAACTGTTACAAAAGGCACTAATTTTGGTTTATGATGTTAGTTCCAGTAAGAATTGAAGAGAAAGTTAAATGCAAGACACACTACCTAACCAGTTATGAAATATACTCATTGTTGATTTCACAATTTTGAAATCACCAAATTTGATGCTGCTATGAACTACATATTTAAATTCACACAGACTGGTGAATAGAGACTCTCTAAGATGGAAAGGAAGGGCTGCCCTCCAAAGTTCCAGATGGAGAATCATAACCAAACTCTAGGACCAGGCTCTCTGTATACTTAAATAAACAGGCAACTTACAAAAACTATCAAATCAAAACATTTAAAACTCAGAACTAAACTTTATATTGGTAAATGAGAATGCTAACATTATCAGACCAAAAGGCCAGGTTAATTTTCCCACTAGGTTTCAGCATCCTATTTGTAGTGAATGAAATATTAGCTAAGGAATAGTAAATGCTAATATTTTTTGTTTTGTTTTTCATTAATGTTTTCATTCGAAGAGCAGATATGGTCCACTACTGTATCATAAATCTATTTCTACTCTTGCAGCAGAATTAAATTAAAAGCAACTTAAAACTACTCTTCTAATTATGTATGCCAAGAAGAAAAGTTACAAAAAAAAAAAAGAATTTCAATAACTCTTCAACTTTAAGGTTAGTGAGCTCAATTCTTTTAACAATTTGACGAAATAACATAATATATTAGCTTTTCAGAACAGTCATGATGTATTCTTCTATGCAAAAATGGGTCATAATTTTTCCGGCAACCCAACAGGAAGGTAAACACAAAATGTTAATAAAAAAATTTTTCTTATAAGACTCTCTAATTCCCATGGAAAATAGTGAAATTTAGCGTCTTCTGCCATAATTTTAACAACGAGACAGAAAGCACTTTTATGTCCTCATTTTCTTTTGAGAAAATTAATATTCTCTTTGTGAGCATTCTGGTATGTACACACACTATATAGATTCTGTCTTGTCTGTGTGTCTGTCTGAAAAGGTTTAATCACAGAGGTAACTCAGGATTATAAATCAAAAGTCCAGGTTATTTGGAAAAAAGAGAAGTTCAAAGAGCAGGACTGTTACAGAGGACTTTTAAGGAGAGTTCCTTCCTGAAAGCTCTACTCAAATGTCAGTAAAGAATTGCAGGCAAAGGCAGTGCTCACATAAGCTGTAGAGAAACTTTTTCCTTTTTATGCTAACTTATGCCACCCACAATATTGACATCTATGTTGAGCACTCCTGTCTGAAATCCATGATGAAATCATCATGCAGGGAGTTCAGAATCTTACAGTTTGTCTAATTTGGGATACACTTGACATGATTTGAAGATTTCCACAGTGCCAGTTGGGATCTATTCCACATTCAACAGGTATTACTGTCAAATCTGTATATTTTTAATAATATTCTAAGGCTCATGTAAGATTCCAGCTTGAATTCTACTGGTCAAATATTTGATACGTATTTTATTTGAATTATTAAAGTAATTTTGCAGGAAAATGTTAACATAAAAAGCAAACCCACACTATATGGTGTATTGGGTCATATGGCATCCTTCTCTTACGTATATTATAGTAGCTAATTGAATGTTACTGTGGCTTCCTGTCACCCTATATAGCAAAAAGAAGTTTTAGTTAACCATTTGTGAAGGCATTCACTTACTTGTTCCAAAATAGTGTCTTGATAGAGAATAAGGCATTCCATTAAGCATACTCAAAGCATGGTATGAGAAAAATTAACTACTCAGGAAAAATTATAATTCTTGGAAAACTTGGAAAAAAAGAAGAAATAAATTAACTACTTAAATAAAAATTACAACCCTTGGGAAACTTAGATTTTAATGACAAGACAAGTCAGGATTCCTTTTGTATAGACACTGCACTATCTCTACATACTGGAACAAATATATAGAAATATATGCATACACACATACACACACACACAAACATATATATGATCTATATTCAGAGCCACAACCGAACAGTTAGAACATTTATCAGGCTTTGTAAATTAACAGCAACATTTGCCAGTGGATATTTGCTACTATTTAATAACAGTTTATAGCAGCACCCTCCCAGAGCTGGGTTTTTTTTTTTATTATTATTAAGATTAGTTAAGATTTAAAATTTTTATTTATGCAAAAAAGAACTGGAGGGTAGGCCAGAGGTGCGAGGGGCCGGGTGAGAGGATTTACCAGAGACAGAATGGGGAACAGAGCAGGAGGATCTAATTGAAAAACCCTGCTGAGAGGAGTAGCGGGTAAGACAGGGGAGGTCTGCTGTACCATGTGTGTGTTAGCTCCCTGTAGGGGATGGAACTCGGGAGGTGATAGCACTGAGCCTTACCCCCTAGGCAACCAGGGAGGCTCTTCAGAGCTCTTTCTTTATTATTATTGTTGTTATTAGAGATTATTAAAAGAAAATTGATACTTGTTTTCCATTTTGAAAACATATTTTGTACTCTTAAAGTTAACTGGATATGCCATCAAGAATGGAAAAGTAATCGTTTTCAGTAACTCACCAATGAAAAGCAATCATTAACCTGTAGAAAGTTATCCTTAATTATTAAGAAAAATTCTAAATCATCTATGTTACTGGATTAATTCATGGAAAGTTCAGTGAGTTTTTGAAGAGTGAAGTAGGCCCATGTTTCAGACAGATGAGAGAATGCTACTTCTCACACTGGTTTCTTCAAGTCTGTTTGCACACAGGGAAGGCAAAAAATACTAAATATGCAGTGCATATCTCACCAGATTAGTTGCTGAAAAGAAATAATACAAAGATCTTGGGAATCCACAAACTAATGTGGTGCTATATGTACATACCTCAAACAACTGGGGAGAAACACAATACATTATGTAGCCAAGTGATGAATCGAGTGATTAATAGACACGGTCTTTAGGAATTCACAGAAGGGAAACAACAACATAGGATAGAGTAGCTCACGACGAATACATGCCAAACATCCTTCTCTTTTTTTTCAACGGCTCACTCATTTAACAGTGTTTGATGAGCTTTCACTGTATGTCAAAGTAGTGACATAGAAGGTAGGAAGAGCTAACTGAGAGTGGCGGAGCTGTGTGGAGGGGCAATAAGGCAATGATTACAAAGTTATATTAAAACAATATTAAATTTTTACAAAGAAAATATGTAGCTTTAAAGTATATCATGCTTCTTTAGAATAAACTAAATAGCCAAAGTAGTAGAAAGAAATGCCACAGTCCTAGTTTTCTAGGCCTAACTAACCCCTTCCCATCATTAGGTCATTAGGTTTTCTCCTCTCTTTCTCCTTGCCTGCCACTCTGGTGTTCTCGTGTTCTTTCTCTCTCTCTCTCTCTCTCTCTCTCTCTCACTCACAAATACACATACATACACACACACACAGACCCTATTTGCAATACACATTTTCACATAGGAACATCTACTTTATAACTCATAGTTAAAATGATGGGGTAGCTAAATCTTTAGAAGAAAGCGAAGAGACAGTTTGCCTACTGGTGTTAGCATTTGCTGTAGCTATTCCTGGCACTGGGCAACACATGTTTTTAATAAACTTGTAAAAACAGTGTAGATCTAGCTGTAAATATGTTTTGCTTGATAATGTAGGCTGAATATAATGATTAGATTGACAGTTGTTGGGTTCCCCCCTAAAAAAAATCACAGTAAAATACAAAGACAAATAGTTTGAATGATGAGGCCCAAGACAGTATCATGATACCAACACTGTGTTGATAATTATTGTTTATGACAACATTCAATTTACAGTAAAAACATGCTGCTGTTTTCCTTGTTCACAGCATTACATGTTTTGTTTAGTCTCTTAGAAATATCCAGCTCCATGTGAAGTAGCCTATATCTATAACTAGAACAAGGCCACACAATCAGATGCCTGTCAATATTGTGGCAAGGAGCTAAACAACAGCTAAAAAAATTGAAGATACAGATATATAACCTGGAAAAATTAGTCTTTAAGGCAATATATTCATTTCAATTTTCATTATTGTGAATAAAACACAATTGCCACAAAATGTATAATTATTGAAATATATACATAAGTAAATAAAATATAAAGTATTATATTCTAAAAGGATATTAACATCTATAAGTGAGTGAAATCCAAATTTGACAAATATCACTTAAAAACTTCCCAAAGAATCAGGAACTTTCTGAGATTCTAAACTTCATTTGTTAGGCCTAAAAGCCAGAATCTAATAGTTGCTTATTAAAAGGCTCTTCTTTAATAGCAAAAGAATTATAGATTTGGGATATCTAAGCCAAATAATATATTTAGTGTATCAAGAAAAACCAATTGTGCATATAGATGGGCACAATTAATTAAGCAATCATTTAATAAAGACCTGGTAGATTCATAGAATACATTTTAATACATCCTTTGTAAGGTGGGATTGAGAGTAAAAGAAGTAATAATTTATGAGACAAAATTCTATAGCTCACAATATAACATTTATAAATCACAGATCTATATTTCTTACTACCAAATAATATCTAGATTTGGAACTGCTAATCAAAATTAACACTAATTAATTTTACTGCCATATTTAGTTTTCTAACAGAAAGCTAAAAGGTCTTTTCAAAACTGACTAAATGTAGAAAACAAAGTAAATATTTAGAACATGAATGACTACATGCCACTTCAAATTTTAGATAGACCATCAAGAGAAAAATGGTCTGAAGTCCCCAAAGGAAAACAGTAATAAGAACAATGAGGTTATAAGAAAAGGAATTTTCTAATAATCAGAGTTGTCCAAAACTAACTCCGCCACCTTAGTAGGTAATGAGCTCTCTACTACTGGATAAAGCAAATATTGGCTATGCATCTGCTTAGTGAGGTTGATTTAGAGAATACTAAAATAGTTGAGATTGAATACCTTTATGACTCATGGATGAAACGTTAGCAATAATGATAGTAAGGATAATAGTTTTCTAAAGCATACAACTTGAAGTTGGAGATAAAAGGACAACTGATTTTTAAAAAATGCACATTTCCTTCATTCTTGCTCTAAATGACAGTAACTGAGGCTTAGCAGTTTATTTAAACTGTGTGTGTGTATATATATAAAATTTATATATACATACACTATACATATTACATACACAGACCCAATATATATCTACATATATAATTATATTATATACACACATGTATATATTGTATATTACATACACATATTTATACACATTATATATACTTATATATACATTTTTATATCTACACATACACACATGACTCTATAAATATTTCCTAAAATGGATTTAGATATTTCTTTTTTCAGTAGTCAGCTATATTGGGGAGGCAGTTCTATCTTTTTAGTCAGTGAAAGCTTGTGTGTCCCACACCCCCATAGAGTCGGTTTTTTAAAAAAATTTTTCAAAGTATACACATCATTCTGTAGTTTTGTGGGTTTTTCCCTCATTTAATATATCACAGGCATCTTTCTGATCAGTAAATATAGACCTGTTTCATTCTTTTTAACATCTGCATAATATTCCACTGGATATATATATATATATATATATATCTTAATCTATACCATATACCCAATAGATATTTAGGTAATATTACCTCAGCAGTTCATGTCCCAAGACTATCTGTCTATGTCTATGCAGGCATCTCATTTAACAAACCTTTGTCTTTGAAAAGCAGTAGCAATAGCATCATCTCTCTATCTGTGTCTGCACAGGTACGTCTTTTTCCTTCCTCCTTTTCTTAATAAGCCCACCCTTTTAAAGTGCAAAAAATAAATTATGTCAAAAGCACTGAAAAGATGATAGTCATACCTGTACATTCATGCTGATGTGATGCTAATATTTCTTTGGAAAAAATAACCATCACTGGGCTTATTAGATCATAAAACATGTACATTACATATTTTGATAAAAACTGCCCAGTTGTCCATTGTTCTATCAATACCCTAACAACTTAGTGTGAAACCATCACACAACTAAGTGAGAAACCATTGATTCAATGTAAGTGCATTTTCCTGATGATTACCAGGTACACGGTATCATGACAGGATCTTGAGAGTTGTCAATAAGAACATGCTTTCTCCCCATAATCAATTGGTGAGACAAATATATATATGGACACAAACTAGAGCTAATGATGTAAAGTAGTTGAGACAGAAAATGCTACCACAAGGAGTAGAGATCATTGTGAGAATTTTAGAGAGGAAGAAGGGTTTGAATAAAGCTGTGAAGAATGGGCAGAAGGCTGAAAGGAAAAGAAAAGTCTAGTATGGAGAGCAGTTACAAATGCCTTTGCAGGGTCTCCCTGGTGGCGCAGTGGGTTAAGCAACGCACTATGAAGCAAACCGCAGCCACTGCAGCACGAGTTTGATCCCTGCTGCCGGCCAGGCGGGGGACCCACATGGCGCAGCCGACCTCTCCTGCTGTGCCCGCTGCTCCCCTCAGCAGTGTACTTCTGTTGATCTGCCTGTTCTGCTCCCCACTCTCTGTGGTGAATCCTCTCACCCCACCCCCACACCTCTGGCCTGTACCCCAGTGCTTGTATGCATAAATAAATAAATCTTTAAAAACAAAAAAACAAATGCCTTTGCAAGATCAGTTTAGGTTGTCTTGTCAGTTCACTACTGATTCTCCAGAAGCTGACCTCACTAGCACATAGTCGGCCCTCAGTAAATGACTGCTGAAGAAATGAACATCATGCTGAGACTAATCTGAGAGGAGTCAGAATATTAGGTTAAAATAATCTGTATTTATAGAGCCAATATGTATATAACAGGATAAAACTAGGAGTGAGACACAATGGTGTTAATGTGAATTTAATCTGATTTTTTAATGTAAGATGAACTGGCCTGGCAGCAAAACTAAAAGACTAGCAAGGAGATTGCCACAATATTACAGACATCAAGGAAACAGAACTGAGAAATGGTGGGATGACTATAGTGAAAGGAAGAGAGAGATACTTGGTGACTTACTAATAATAGCTACCAATTACGTGAGTGCTTAATTTGGGTTTGCTTTGTGTTTAGTGCTACAAATGCATTCACTATCATCCCAATTTATTTGTGTATTTTTAAGAGACTAAGAACAGAAAGGTTAGGTAGCTTACTCAAACTCACACAGCTAGTAAGCCCCCCAAAACAGGTATCATTCCTTATGATCACGCTATGCTTTTTATCTTATCTTAAAGGGGCTAATGGTATGCTCTGGGTGTGGGACACTGGTTCTGGTCACTCATGATATTGCATATACATGTTCAGTTAAAATTCTGCTATTCCCAAGGAAAAAGAGAATGGCCAAGTGGTGCTCAGTGTTCTCACCTCCAACTGATGGGTTATGAAGTTAATTTAGTAGATCATGATCAGCATTTTAAAAATAAATGAAATAGATAAGATAAAGAGGGAAAGAAAGCATTAAAGTGAATTACACATAGTGTTTCATGAAACTTGCTTTAAATGTCTATGCATGTATAGACTGTTTTGTTGAAAGCTTAATAACAGTCTCTGCATGTGGGTGATCATCACATTGTATCTTACACATCTTGTTAACAACCTGAACTTCTGTCTCCAACTTCCAGCTACTTTTTTCTAGCAGAGCAGCTCTCCATCAGCGAAATGGAAAAACAACTAACTAGAGCTGTTTCTTTGGGACAATGTTTATATAAAGCCAGACTGAGAGTCCACAAACTTAAGACTACCTCATTTTGCATCAAGTAACTGGAAGGAAAAGCCTCATTGCAAGGCAGAGCTACCCTTCATCCATTAAACCAAAAAAAAAAAAAAAAAAAATTAATAATAATAATAAAATCTCCAGCCCAGAATCTCAATGGGAATGGGGAAAGGATCCACATCTCTTCAAGACTCAGCACAAAGAAGATTCCTTGCTTACATTCTAATAGATCTACCTGTGAAAGGAAAATTATAATGAGAGCTCTGTTTTTCCAGTGACTTCCATAGCATCCCAAAGTGTTAGAATAGGAATGTACCTCAGAGATCATTTAGTCCACTCTCACATTACAGAAGAGGTAACGGAAGCCCAGAAAGGTTAAGTAGGTGAGTCTAAAGTCACACAACTACTAAGTGACAGAGTCCCCAAGGAAAAATCCTGCTAACACTCATGTTCTTAAATAAATCACAGCTTATTCAAGAAATATTAATTAGGTGTGGATTTATGGTTAAAAAGGAGTTGGCTGTGAAGATTTTGCCTTGTTCTTTAAAAGCTGATGCTCCCTGAAGGGCTGACCTGGCATGGAATATGGGGCTGACACAGCCTTTGGGCCACACCTATTCCTGACTCCTGTCCACAGACACTGAACTGAGGTCAGCTGTTCCAGGGCCAGTACCCCCAATCCCTGGCTGAGTATCATCCCCCAGACATAGGATGGCAGGTCTTACCCCATGTTAGTAATGATATTCATTTGTCCTTTCTTGTTAGGCTTCCTTTGAAGCCAGATTCTTTCATTAGCTCAGAATGTTGATAAGTGTCATATTTAATGATCAGATTGAAAATAATATGAATTTTTAAAATATTGTTTTATAATAAATATCTGTCTCTGGAGGCTATTGTTTAGTAAGATTTTAAAACCCAAACTTGGCCCCTAAAAGCTTAAAATCACATCCAACTTATGTTTGATATTCTGTAACTAAGAAACAACTTTTGCAAAGGAAGAAGATAAAAAATGAACTTAGACTAGCAGAGTAGATGCCAAGTTTCAGTCCCTCGAGCTGTGAAAACCCTCCAATCAGTCTGTAAATGAAGTAAAGGAGGACTGAAACACTGCTAAATATTTATTGTTGCTAAGTTTCATCACTGCTAATAGACAGGTAAGGGATGACTTTTTGTCCTTTGAAGTCAAACACCACCACTTAAGTGCACTTACCTCCCTGCAACGGATACACAAACTCATGCACACGTGTGTGCATTCTCACACACACAGACAATAGCCCCTTCGAATTTATCTTCTGAAACTGATGACTCAAATGGAATTTTTCTTAAGACGGAATTAAAAGAGGAAAAAGGAAAAGATCATTAGCTTTCATTTTTCATCCTGTGCTGGGTATTTTACTCAGCAAAATGCAGTTTTTAAGACCCTTTTGTTCTTATCTGAGGATTCGTGAGGAAGTCAAGGCAACTGCATGGAGTCAAGCAGGAAACACGGTGAGGCAGAATAACTGGCGCCTCCATTGGAGCCACTCACCAGGATGCAGACAGCACTAAAGGAATGGAGGCTTCTGTAAGGGCAGCTGAGTGGATATGCCAGTGGGAGGAGTCAACTGCCCTCTGTCCCTTTACCTTTTGAGCAGAATCGATTGAGAAGGTCCAGCAACAGGCCTACAATTACTCTGGATTGTGAGGCCATGATTCTTGGATCATGATAGAGACCTCCACTCTAGCCCCATCAAATACAAATGAAGTTCATGAGGTGAGAAAATTGAAAGAGGCATACATGGAGCAGTGGGACTTGAACTCAGGGCCAGACCTTCTAGGATGAACTCCTGGTTCCACCACTTACTAGCTTTGTGACCTTGGGGAAGGTAACTATTTCTCTGTGTCTCAATTTATCATTTGTTTCAGAGGGTTGTTTTGAAGATTAGTTAATACTGAAACAAATTAGGATAGCTTTTGACACACAGTAAGTAATAAGTATTACTATACTTAGACTTACTTTACAATCAGTTAGGTTTTTGGTGATGGTACTTACTTTATCTATTAAGATTTATTTATTTATGCATACAAGATCTGGGGTACAGGCCAGAGGCATGGGAGGTGAGAGGATTCACCAGAGACAGAGTAGGGAGCAGAACAGGCAGATCAACTGAAATACGCTGCTGAGGGGAGAAGTAGGTGAGGCAAGAGAGGTCTGCTGTGCCATGTGGGTCCCCTCTCTGGCCGGGGATCGAGCTCACGCTGCTGTGCCACAGATGCTTCACAGTACAGCGCTCAACCTGCTGCGCCACCAAGGAAGCCTGATGATGTTACATTTAAAGGGAGCAACCCCGACCAATCTTGACTTGATGCCGGAACACTGCCAATTCTTCTGATTTTTCGCTAAAAAGTCAGACATTTGGACTTTTATGTGAAATGTTAAGGCTTTCAAATTTTGGGAACTAATTCATATATGGTTTATTTTTAAATGATCATGTGATCTTGGGTCTGCCAGATGATGGTGGCCATCAAGGCTCCAACATAATTTCAGAATCACTGACAATCTCAGTTCTTTACCATAGCACTTCTTATTATCTTACATGCATTTATTTTACTTGCTCTCTCCAACCATACAACAGAATGGAAATTCCTTGGGGGTAAAGATTACAGATCTTTTCGTTTGCTGTTAGCTGTCTACATACCAGAAGATGGCATGGTATAGAATAAGTGGTAGATAGCAGTTCAATATAAAGATGGTCATATCTTAATCTCACCCTTTCCCTCTGGGACTGGCCCAGCCTGTCTATATTTCTTCCTTTTAGGAGAATGGATTACACAAGGATGAGGAGAGTAAAGTCTGTAATTTCCAACATTAGAGTATTATTTGGAGGATGCCCAGGTTTGAGACTATGAAAAAGAGGGTAATAAACTATCAGTGAAGTAGTGATGTTGAAGTATCCAGACATTTTTCAAAATACTTAACAAAATCATCACAAGTGTCTACAAATGAACACCTCCAATGGCAAAACAATTTCTCAAGTAATTTTTGACAAGGTGAATTTCTATGTATCAAGATGTTTAACTTCCATCTAGAGAGTCATCCAAAATTACACCTTCGTGGAATTCCAGAAACAAAGGCAATTAGAGCTGATTTCTAATAATGGTCCTAAAGCAGCCACAGTGCCTACAAATTATTTTTAAATACCAAGGTGAGTGTGACATTGACTTTCCTTATATGACCAGAAAATGTAAAACATGTATGTTGCCACCTCAGGCAAATTAGTTTGCTACATAGTAACTAAATTGATAGAAAATAATAAAATTATAAAAGTCACTTTCATCATGTTAGAAAATTTCCAGGCTAACTAGGTATCTATCCATCTGCCCATCATGCTCTCTAAAATACTACTGCCCTTCCTGTTTCAAAACATTACCTATTATTCATAACGTAATTGAGAGATCAAGATGTACAAGAGGAAGAAGACATAACATACTTATTTCTTGCCCTCATGAAAGTGTGGTATCCTGGGGGGACCAAACATTAAATAAATCTTCAAAAGATCCATAGCCAGGTCCCAGTCTCCAGAAGTGATAACCTGACTATCACCTCCGTGCGCCAGTTGTTCCTGCTCTCACTTTCATGGCCTGTAGTGAAGTTCTAACCAGTAACACCTTTATACTGATTTTTAAAGTTTTAATAAAGGAGAATTATTGTAATTTCCATTACACAAAATGTTGAACTTTCTAGATAAATTGACTGATTTTTTCCCCCCCAGAATTTAGTATTTGGAAAAACATAAACTTCCCAAAATGGCCACAGAAAATTCCTATATGGAAACAACTAAGAATCACAGTGTGAACAGCGAGGATCTAGTGTTTACAAAGAGCTTTTTAAATTAAACAAAATAGATTGGTTAGTCATAGGTAGCTTAGTCCAGAGAGAGAAGACTATATC
Organism: Galemys pyrenaicus; assembly: GCA_019455555.1. NCBI lineage: Eukaryota > Metazoa > Chordata > Mammalia > Eulipotyphla > Talpidae > Galemys > Galemys pyrenaicus. Next base: position 405,519 of record JAGFMF010011581.1, on the reverse strand, counting down.
AAAGGTCAGTGAAAAGGGAGGGAGAAAAGCTGGAAGGTATAACAATTTAAAAATAACTTTAGCAGAAATGCTTCCTCACATTCTCCTTCCTGGGATTTTCCTCCCCCAAAGTCCAGCCTTTGTTCTGACTGATGTTCCATAAGGCTTAGTCTTTGATCTTATTCCCTTTCCATTCTATGTATTCTGCCTGGAATTTCAAACTCAAATGTCAAGATGGGCTAAATAGGTAAGGTAAGTAGCTGAAGTGAGTTGGCTGGGTACTATGGCCAAAAAAAGGGGGATCCTCACATCTATCACATAACCTCCCCCTTTTTTTTGGCAGCCCCCCCCCTTTTTTTTTTTGGATCAGTTTAAAAATTATTTTCTTGGGGCCTCCCTAGTGGTGCAAGGAGTTAAGCACCACACTGAAACATCCGCAGCCACTGCAGCACAAATTGGATCCCAGGCCAGGGAGGTGATCCACATGATGTGACAGACCTCTCCTGCCTCATTCGCTGCTCACTCAGCAGTGATTTTCCACACAGTTTGTCTGTTCTGCTCCCCACTCTGTCTCTGGTGAGTCCTCTCACATCCTGTCCCACACCCACACCCCCGCACCTCTGACCTCTACCCCAGTTCTTGAATGCATAAATAAATCTTTAAAAAATTTTCTTTTTGTAAACTTTCCATATTTATCTATTTATTGTGTATTTCTTATTTAAAAAATTAAGTTAATATTTGTTTCCAACACCTATATGGTTCAGAGGTGTATGTTTCCACCTCTTCAGATATGTGCTACCACCCACATCCACCACCAAGGCACCCACAGTCTGATGTGGCCTTACCATAAGCCAGAATATTGCTGCTATCTTGGAATACAGGTCCAACATCACTATGTCTAGATTATTATGTGAAATGCATGGATTTTTAAATGTCTTCTTAAATTAAAACACAAAACAGTACAAATTAAAGGAGATATTTTAAAAAATTAAATAGTCTACAGAACTTCAGTTTCTAGCTTTCAATTTATACTATGACAAGTTTAACAATATTAGCTGGAGCACTCTCCAGAGTTCTTGAATTCAACTTCCAACGGGATATATTCAGAGGTGTTCCTGCTCTAGTCCCAACTCCTGAGGACAAAACTGTCACCCAAAAGCTTTTTTTATTTTTTTCATTTTTCCCTTATCCTGTTATCCTGTTAAATGGTACCATCTATCACTTTCTCCCTCCTCCTTCACCTGAGTCATCCCTATCCATCAACTACCAAGTCCCTTAGCATCTTTTTAATTCCTTGTCCTTGTCTATTTATTTCTTCCAGTTCAGAAAATTAACATCTCACATCTAATATGATAGAAACTATATAGCTATCATAATACAGAAACTATTACACTATCCTTCTAATCATTTGTTCCTTTCAATCTCATGAACTCCACCACACTCAAATAAATAACAAGAAAAGGTTAATATTGTTTCTACCCTGCTCAGATCTTGTTGGCTCTTAGTATCTAACTCCTTAGCACAACGAATAAAACTTTCAGATACTGACCTCCACCTGTTAGTACCCTCATCTTCATTCACTCCAACCATGTATCATAGCCTTGAAGAACTATTTATCTTTTGCTGAACATGCCATAAATTTTTTACACTTTTCTACTTTGTCTGAAATATTGGTTAGTCCCCTCATCTACCTAGTTAACTTCTACTAATCTCTTAAGCCTCAGCTAAAGCCTTTCCAGGAAACTTCCCCAGGAAGATTTAAGTTCTCCTTTGATTCCGACTGTGCCCAAGCAGACAGACTACTCATTAAAGGACACAGAAAAAAAATAATATCATTCATCTTTATATCAGAGCATCTAGTACACCATCTGGCACATTGTGTTGGCTTCATAAATATTTGTTACATAAAGGAAGAGTGAGCTATGGGTTTTCAGAAGAAAGAATGCATAACTGGGGAAAAGAGAGAAAAGAATGAAGGATTTGGATGATGTCTGGCTTGGATTAGTGCCAAAGTCTTCTATCTAGTCTACCCATTAATCAAATAATGCCTTGCCCCTATTCAACCTTCCAAAGACCTCCCAGTGAATTTCAGAATGAAACCAAACTTATCAATATGACAAGGCCCTTCCCACTTCACCAGTCTTATTTCCTATACCTCTCTCCTTACTTTTCATTCTAGATTATGTCTTTTGATATTTCTTCTGCTGGAAAAGCTGTTGCCCTTAATTCAGCTCCTTCCTGTCATGCAGGTATTAGTACCACTGAGTAGCCTTCCCACCAAATCATCTACCACTACAATCCCATCATGCTATTCCTATTACCCTACTTTTTTTCTTTCATAGCTCTTAAAAGTATTTTCTAATTATTTTAACTTATTTTCAGCCTCTACCACCAAAATGTAAGTTCTATTCACCACTCTGTATTCAACATTTTTAAGTTCTTTTGGATCATACCTATATTTTGTGAATTCTTACCTGATCAGTCTCCAAGAAATAGTAAGAAAAATATTCCATTGAACCTATTGATCTACAGAATCTGGCACCAATAAAAGAGATTTGAGTATAATGTCTATATATAATTTACAAATGTCGACTATGGAGGTATAAGAATAAACTAATCCAAGCATCTTAATTAAAGCAAAGGAGGAAACAGCTACCAGATTCAGATATTTTTATAACCATGGCTTTCCCCACAACAAAAATTTGTAATCTCCTCTTATAGGTGGGGACTGTTTTGCTAGGTTATAATTTTTACATCATTTTCAACGGAACATCTCTATATTGAGAAAATATCTGACTTGTCCTTTAAGATAAGAAAATTATTGAAAATTAAACTTTCGAAATAAAAAACAAAAACAAAACCCTGTGGTTCTGACTCTAAAATAACTGTTAATGTCCAAACATGTAAAACAGAAACAAATTCACAATTATCATTTCATGGCACCTAAAATGTTTATAAACAGAACCTATTTCTTTCTAAAAATATGACTGTGCAGATTTTATTCTTTTTAATAATGAAAAAAAGTCTGAGATAGTTGTAGGTAAATCATTACTGAAAAATAATTTTAGAGAATCATGCCATCATATAATAAAGTAGAATTATTTTTTGAATTGTTCTTTTTATAACCTTGAAGTTAGAATTCCCAAAACAGTGTCTGTGTTAAGCGTGAGCATTTAAAATGTATGTATTTAAGTAACCTGGAAAATTAAGGCAAAAAAAATGCTGCATAATTTCATTTTTATATTTGAGAAGTTTGAGAAAACAAACTATTTTGTTCCAAGAACTCTACTTTAGCAAGTAATAATGGATGATAATAATGAAAATAACAGCAAAATCTTTTCCTCTACTAACAATTGTTGAGTATTCAACATGCCCTAGGTGCTAGGTGCTATGGTATGTTACATTTCACTGTGAAGTAAATTGCATAAAGTAGGTACTATTAATATGACCACTGGACCCATACGGAAACTGAGACAATTACGTTAGGACACATGACCCAAAAAGTACTAGAGTGAAAAATTGGTAATTGGGAGGACCCTTGCTACTATGTACTAGTAACTAAGGTTACTAGTAGTATTCTAGTAACCTTAAGCGTTCATACATGGGAAGCTTTTTAAAATAGTGCCTACACAGGGTTAATAATGATTACATTATTTCTAAGCTTTCCATGTATTTCACTTTCAGAAATATATTCTGTTGATGGTATGACTTTTTTATTTATAAATATACACAAAATTGCATTTTAGTAAGGACTTTCTAATTTGTCTTTAAAAATCATTACAACAATCTAAAATTTGTAACACTTCAGTGTAATAAGAGTAGGTAACATTTTTTGAGTTTTGAGGTAGGTAGAAACAACAATTATCCCCAAATTCCATTTAGGATCTGGAATTAGAAGGAAGTGACTTTTATGTTTCTAAAACACACACGCACACATGCACACAAAACAACTTATTTATTTCATTACATAGTTGTTTTGTGCATTGTTTGACTTCTCCAGTCTCAGGTATAGCCTGCAGTTCTCCCTCTACCACAGCACCCATGATCCTTCACCATAGTTCCTTGTGTTTTCCCTCTCCTGTTTTGACCCCCTTCCTCCCCTGGTTCTACTTGTAATTAACCTCTCTCACATATGACAACTTCATCCCATATGCCAGGAATGACTGACTCCTTTTCCATGACCAATGCCTGCAACTTCCCTCTAAGGTGAGACTAAACAAGCACCAGCCGAGTGCCAGATTGTAGTAATTGGCTCAGGGATGGTTTGTGTCAACTTGAGTCATTTCAAGGGTAGTTCATATAGGCAGTCTATTGGGCAATATCTAGCAAGTCAATCTTTGGATGTAAGATGGTAACAAGTAAAGGTCATTTTACCCACCATGAGAAAGCCATTCTGAAGGACAAAAAGAAAGACCTAATTGTGACAACAGTGCTTTAAACTCCTTTATTCCGGGGCCTCCCTGGTGGCACAGTGGGTTAAGCAATGCACTATGAAGCAAACCGCAGCCACTGCAGCACGAGTTCAATCCCTGCTGCCGGCTGGGAAGGTGACCCACATGGTGCAGCAGACCTCTCCTGCGTCGCCCACTGCTCCCCTCAGCAGTGTACTTCAATTAATCTACCTGTTCTGCTCCCTGCTGTCTCTGGTGAATCCTCTCACCCCTTCCCACACCTCTGACCTGTACCCCAGTGATTGTATGTATAAATAAATAAATCTTTAAAAAAATAAATAAGCTCCTTTATTCCAACTATGCATGACCCCAGGATAGCACCAGGTAATTTCGATATCTGAGTAAATAAATGGTTGCACACCCCCCCCCCCCACACACACATGTACACACTTCACTTTAAATGATTGTATAGTTGAAACTGGGTTTCGGTCACTTGAAAATTTTTACCACCAAAGGACCCTTTTTTTTTTTTTTTATGGTCTCTTTGTTTTTTAAAACATTAAATGCTAATACCCCTATTACTTTAAAATCAACATGACTTATAAAAAGGAAATACAGGTAGATAAAGTTCTTTGGATTGCATCAAAGGCATTCTGATGTGGCAACTAAATAATTCTATAATCTGTTACTTAAAATATTGTTTCTGAATATTAAGATATTTTATAGCAGTTTTTTTTATTTTAAAGACCCTTAAAATCATATGGTGCCTTGCTTAGTAACTATCATTGAAGAGGCTAGAGAAAAAAATAGAGAAAAATCCCTAACAGCACTTGAGGAGTTGAAACTACTTCCGTACTTTTAAACACTTGCTGTCATTATCCCCTAACAACAAAACATCTTCAAGAAAGAGAATCAATGTAATCTGAATAAAACATTCAAGTGCTATGAAAATTAACATTTAAGCCCTGAATTCAGGGTATTCCTAATGAAAATCAGGCATAGAAGCTAATGGGAAATTTAACACAGGCCAAATGTCATTATTGTTCTAAGAAATATACCATAATTAAAACGTTCTAAGTCCTGTCCAATGACCTCCAGTAATAAGGCTTTGTTGACCTTATTACAAAAATAATTTTTCAATACTAATTTAGTAAAAGAGTGCTTTTTTCAGTCTTTTAGCATAAATAATAAAGGAAAAAACAGCACCTGTATCTTCACTGAAGCATAAGTAACAAAAAACACTGACTAGTCCAGGAGGAAACCTAATTCCAAAGTCATAGTGAACAAGGAAGGGAAGAAAATAAAAACAGACATTTTTATAGAAGAAAGTATAAAAGTGGTAGAAAAAGCTGATTCTGGCAAAAGATAAAGGAGATATGGTTAAAAGCATTGGATTTCATTCATTCTACTTTACCCACATTCTGAAAAGTATAAGAGATGTGGTCTGTACATTAGAAAGCAGATTGATTACATACAATCTATAGAAAGAACATTTCTTTTGAATTATTATGGTATTTTAAACTAATTTAGAAAATTATTCTCTTGAATAACATTTGAGTATTATAAAGATAATGTACTGTATTCCTGGAGGTTCCTGCAATGGGAGCTGGTCTCTGGCAAGTTATCCAAGAGCATCTGCATTTGAGAATTCAAAGTATGCTGTGCTTAAGGAAGATACACATGGTCTCTTTATTTTGTAGTATAGAGGAGGAGACACTCACAGTAGTATCCAAGTAAAAATGATTAGGCCAAGCTTTTTGCATAGAACACACAGAACACGCCCTGTGTATTTTAAAGGGGAGGGGGGGAGTCATATAATTTGAAATTTGCAGAAAAACAATTTTAGATGTTTTCTATAAAGTCTTTTTTTCCCCAAATATTTTACCCAAGGACAATGGCACACTAAGCCTACAGTAATCACTTTCACAACAACCTAGATTTATTAGATTCTCTAGAGAAAAATGGGGTTCAAGGTACCCAGATCAGGTAAGTTTTGATAAAGGATTGGGAAGGAGGGGAATGGGTGGAAACCAGAATAAGGACAACAAAGCAAAATGCCTTTTAAGGCCCAGAAGTAACATAAATGTGCTAATCTAATGGATGAATGGATCAGAAAGTGGTGAGTTGACACCAAAGTTGGAGAGTTTATGTCCCCACCAAATACATTCAGGCTTAATTTTTAAAAGAGGAAAACTGTTCTGTGAGGCAAGCATAGTGGCACCCATTTTATGACCCTTACTTCGCTCAGTATTCTAAACTGTGCTGCACAGAATTACTAAGATCCCTGGAGATGTTCTTAGGAGTCAAATCAACATAAAACAAAACATACAAACACCAAAAGTGAGTTACTACTTAGAAAAGCATTAGGGAAGCAAGCCTGAGGTGTCGTGGATTCTCTTCTGTATAGTCATCTAGACATAACTTTCCACCTCTCTTGCCCTTTCTCTGTACCTCAGTAATTTGAATCAAACACACTGTATTAAAGAACTCCCTTGCTCTGGTTCTGGATGGCTTCAGTCTATTGGAAAAATAACAGATTTTATAGTATGTATTCACCGTTCTTTCCTTGCTGGGTTACAACTGGTTGACTGTGGTTTTTCTAAGAGCATGGTTAGGGACTCTCTTCAGTGTCTAGTAATTAGTCCTTGCAGGCCCAGAGATGGAAACACTTTTACTAGATGCATGGTATTGCCCTACCCCTTGATGTCTTCCTTATATCCTGCCTGTACCTTTGTAAAAAGTCCTGTTGTTAACATGGCCTCAAGTTTTAAATTTTGAATATATCTTATATTTCTTGCAGGACCCCTACTTCTAGGACTCCGAATAAAATGGGTTCCTTTTTGCAAGACTTTTCAGAATCCTTAAAATAGGAATACATACTATAAATATTCAAAAGTGATCAAGGAAGGAGAGAACATGCTAGGATTAAGAAGTCCAAGAAGCAGAAGTAAGCAGAGCTCAAAACAGGATGTCATTGAGAATGGGAAGCAAAGAACTTTCCTTACTGCACAATTTCTTTAACTTTAGGGCAATAAGGGCAAGTCAATTCCAGGAAAGACATTAGGAAACACTATTCTTGATGCTGAAAGTAGTCACTGTATGCTGTAGATTCTTGTAAATTCTTTTTAAGGTTCTTTTCCTTTCTGTCATTCTTTCATTGCCCCCATTATGTACTCTGTTGTTTTATCATTCTTTCTTGTTAATATTTCATTCAGGATCTTTGAACTAATAAAGCTAGGGGAATTGTTTGGTATCTTCCTTTCTGCTTTTTAATGTACTTTCTGGATCATATATTAGGATATCATATTGCCCAGTAAAATGTTCATATAAAAACTTTGCTTCAACTGTGAAATGACCCTGAAAAGAGAAACACTGAAAATAAATTAAAAAAAAATTACTCTGAATTTCTTTTATACCAACCATTAAAACAATTTCAATAATACAATATTTTAAAATGATTCTTCAGCACCTAAAAATGGATTCCCAACTCTTCAATTGCAATTTGGGAATTTTTGAATCCATCTATTCTTTTCCAAAAGTATATTCTACCTAAAATGTGACCAAAAGCATATCCATACATACATATACACACATATTATACACTATACATAATTCTGAACAACATAAGATGACTTCTTTATGTTTAGAAAATATCAGAAACTCAGCAAGACTGAATCCAACACTTGATCTTTCCCTCCAAATTTGATTCTGCCATATTTTTCCCTATCTTTCAAAACAGGGGAGGTCTAACTTGCTTAGGCTAACAATTTTCATATCACATCTAATCGTTTCCTTACACCCTCAAACTAATTCATCAGCGAAACTTGTTTTGTTTTACCTTCAAAATATATTGTAAATTTGGGTACTTTCATCAACTCCACTGCTGTAACTCTGGCCAGATGCTTTTACTTTCATCCTTTTATCCAAATCTCACAATAACCTAATGTAGAAGGCACACATGGGAAATAAGAGACCTGGGATTTGAAACTATACTTGGCAAGTTCCCAAGCTTTCGCTCTTTCTAATATACCAGGATAAAACAAAGATTTTTTTAATTGTCTCTTAAAAATTAATATGCAATGAACTATTTTTAAGAAATTATCTCCTCACTTATAATTTAGGAAAGTCAGAAGGCTTAGCAGGCTTTTCTTCATACTTACAAGGAGGGAGGGAGGGAGAGAAGGAGACAGAGAGAGAAAGAGAAAGAGAGAGAGAGAGAGAGAGAGAGAGAGAGAGTCTCTGGGTATGTGTTAAGGTGTATACATTACAAACACACATATGATTTAGAAAGAAAAAAACATTCAATGAATTTGTTGCAAACTTAGGGACATCAAAGCTTATAAAAGAAATCCAATTAAGAAATGTGAGGTGACTAGTAGGAAAAGGCTTATTTATCCCATCCCATTCTACATAGCCAGGAGCCAGGCAGAGAAGCAGCTGGGTGCAAGAAAGCATTAGGGAGCTGAGTCTAGGGTATCGCCAGGGAAGAAGGTGGCAGCTGGGAGTGGGGAGGGTTTCAGGATTCAACATTTAAAATGATCCAAACAGAAAAATGCCAGCTGGAAGAAGGGGGTGCTAGGCATCCAGTAACCTTCTGGTAAAACCAATTTTATGTCTGGTATAACAGAAAGCACATGCCACACGTTAAGTATCCCAGGTTTCGAGGGGGAAAAAGTACATTTTCCCAACAATTATCTTCTTCAAGCTGTGAGTACCATCTCCACAGGGAATGCATTGGGGAGGGTGACCTGTTATTAATTCGGCACATTTTGGCCTGTGTCAACACCAGGACGGTTCTTCTGGGTACCAGAGCAATATGCCAAAGAGACCTTTAAACATTTTATATGTTTCCTAATTTAAACTGGGAATGTGATGGTCCCTTAAGGTGATTCTCTTTTTAAAGGGTATATCATTAAAAGGGTTATATGAGTCGATTCCATTAAAGCACGCACACACACACTCTCACAGAAAGATACATACATTTCAAGCACATATGATAGGCATCTAAAGACTATGGGTTTAAACCCTTAGTTTGTCAGCTCTAGAGGCCTAATTTTGCAATCAGCTAAACCTACAGTACATTTTCATCAAGTGCTGCAAATCAGCAAAATATTAAATGAATCTTGAAAAAAATGATTATGAATCCACAGTTCTGTTTGACTGTATAATTCTATTTAAGATTAAAATTACTATCATAAAAAGGCCACTTTCTGAATGTAATTCCACAAAAACATCATCACAAAAGCTTTTACTGCTATTTATGTCAGAATGTATTTTAAACAGTTCTAATCATTTACCTTTGTGGACACTTAATTAAAATTACAAAACCAATTTTAATCTGTAGTCCAATTAATATGCAAATATATGCAAATGTGGTAAATCAAGGTGGTGATTAAGTTAAGGACACTCTATTTCATGTCTGCTTTAAGTGTGAAAACAAACAATCTTTTTTGTAATTGTACTGATGGATTGTGATGTTTATAGGGTTAGTATGGGGTACAAATGTTTATGCATCAACATTATGCCAAAACAAAGATTTTATACTCTGGAGTGATTTAGCATCCAGCATACATTCAGATGCAACAAAGTCATTTTGCAGTCATCTTGTGAATTAGAATAAGGTCAAAGCAAAGTTAAATTTCTATGTCATCCATTTGTATGGCTATTTAAAATTCAACAATCACTTTCTGATGTGTTAGGTAAGAGCCAAGAAGTCTCAAGAATGGCACATTATCACCCTTTATCATTTTGTGTTCCTAATATACTGGTTTATCTTTGATACTATTACAGCAATCATTCTCTCATTAAGGTAGAGAGATATTCAGCCTTTTTAACCCCTCCTTTTCACAAGTTTTAAATATGGAAAATACAGCTAAAATCCAAGTGACCATTGTAGTTGTTTCACTACAAAGAATCACAACATATCCTTGAAGCCAATTCCGCCCTCTCACTCTTCTCATGCTATTGTCTAGATGGCACTGATGACACAATTTTTCTGAGGAACTGGCTTCTGCAGCACTGTTTTAAAAAGGGCAGATGTTTAAACTCGATAGGAGTCAGTTTCTTAAATTTCTGGTCAATATTCTAAACAATGTTTTCTCCATTCTCAGACATATTTCTATTTTTGGAAATGTGTATCTTGTTGAGACGAAGAAGAAACATTCACTTTTGAAAAAGAAATAATGTGACTTAAAAATCACAGACACATAATGTCATATATTGGAAGAGAAATAATCTCAAGGCTCTCTTACTAATCAAATATCTATGAATTATCACCTAACATATTCATGTTAGGAAAACATTAAGAATAATGGTCTGATCAAGAAAAAATAGTCGCAAATGTGAATAATTTCCTTTTTTTTTTCAAAGACCAAAGAAGCCACAGTTGCTCATAAAAATTTTGAAGTGATTATAAGATCATTGAGTACAGATCTTTTTGTCCCAAATATTTCATGTTTCTGAAACATTCCTTTCAGCATTAAACATTTAGATATTGACTAATAAGAATTTTGACAATGCAGCATTAGCCATCAGCAATTTGCACACATTTCTTACTGGGCATCTATTTTCCACATCTGCAATATTTAAAATAATCTTTTTTCATCCTTAATTGAAGGTATGCTTATGTATATTTCCCCATTTCACTTAGAAAAGGAAAGTGCATTTCAAATTGCAGTCATCTCATCATTTTTAACACTCGATATACATTTTAAAATATTACTGCTCTGTGAAGGCAGATAATTTAATAAAAAGCAATACACTTTATAGTTATGTTTACTAAAGTAGGTAATGTGTCCTTAACGTCCTTCTGGAAACTTATTTCTCCCTCTCAATCTAATCTAATTTTACCATCCATATTTTGATATCCTTAAAAATATCTAACTTTCCAAGAACAAAGATCCTAATAAATGTTGAATGTAATTGCTGCATATATTTTTCCTTTAACTGTTCCACTGTTACCATCATTACTTTGCATTGTACATCTTCTTACAAATCATTCTTCTAAAATATTTTAAAATGAAACTGTATACAACAAACCATTAAGTTCATCTCTCTCTCTGAGTAGGTGTTTAGGGACTGTAATTTTCTAAATGTATCTAGTACCAACATATTCAATTATGAAACAGTCTTCATGTGATGATGCACCTAAGACAGCAGTTTACATTTATATTAACAAACTCTATCTTCATTATAGTACAAGGACAAAGCAGGATTCCCTTCCCCAATTTAGATCCAACAGTGAAATACATAACGCAATACAACATAAAATGAAATAAAAGGAGGAACATAAAATGCACTGCATTAAATATTAGAAAAAAATAGCAGGCACAGAACTGCAGAAGCGGCAGCAGAAAGAGCTGTGTTAAGACAATGAACCATCTCAGAGCAGAAGCAGAAAAATGCTTTGGAAGTTAGGAGGTCAATAATTTTCTAAATGTTTAACAGGCTTTTCTTAAAAGATTTTTATTTCATAAAATTAACTATTTTCCAGGAGCATGAAATTTCATTCATATATTCATCTGAAATTTATACCAACCAAATATAGTGGAAAGCCTGAGCCAAACAGAATCTCCTCTGGTTCAGCTCTCCTAGGAATATGTCACAAAATTGTATTAGTGGGTAAATAGTACCCTGACATGACACGAGAAAACAAAGCATTAATGAATAGGAACACAGATCAAAATATCATCTAATTAAGAGGTAGTCATGATGGGATGTCCTGCTGGCTTTAAATGAGAAAAGAGGGCTGTTATTTACAGGACTTTCTGAAAGTCCTTAGCTTAAAGCTATACAGTGTGATCGAATAGCAGGTATAGGGAGAAGATTAAAAACCTACAATGAAATGAAACTTCTTTTTAAAAAAAGGACATAAAATTATCTGCATTCAAAAAGCTTATCAAAATAAACACACTGAAATTTAAGTTTCTTTTAACTTTTGAAATAAAAAGCCTGGGAAATTTTTACCATTTGAAGGAATATCAATCTTGGAAACAAAATAGAGCTCTCTCTTATGATTATCTCAATAAAATGCTATTGCTTTAAAGAAAAAAAACTTGTTTCCTCTATTGTGATATTATATTATTTAAAATTAATCCAGATTATACTGACATTCTTAGAAGTATATTTCACAACCATTCCCCTTTTTAGACTGGGCACATGTTCTCAGAAAAGGCTAAAGTTTACAGAAATGGATTCTCGCTTTCCTTTTCATGTAGTTTACTGATAATCCTGCCTAAATAAACTAATTTGACCTTGAGAATGTCTCACATTCCATGGAGCAGCCCTTTTGAATAACCTCCAAAACCTACACATCTGAGATGATTTTGGACCTCCTCCCAGAAAAAGCCTTCATCCTAATGGCCGTCTAGGAGGGATAAAAAGCCCAACATTTTCTCTAAATATTTGGGAGGTTGGATGTTGGCTATGCCAGAGTCAGTGCTGTGTCCTCCTGCCTTGGGGGGTCGAAAGTTAATCAAATGAATAATACAATAGTGGCATCATTTACTGGACACACTTTCTTCGAATCAAATAAATCTATTCTAACAAATCATACTCTCAAAATGAATCCTGAGAGCTCACAGCAAAAGGGAGAGAGTGGGGAAGACAGTGAGAGAATCTAGGCCTCTTGCAGGCAAGGGTACAGCCAACTCAGAAAACAAAAGCCAGAAAAAAGCCCTTGCATCTGTTTGCCATTCTAAACCCAGCCCAAAAATAAATCATCTCAGGGATTCTACTAAGTCTACAATTTTCTACAACCTTTTTAGTATGTTTATTTCTTTGCTCACACGAAATGCCACGCATTCAAAAACTCTGGATCAGAGAGCAAACAACTTCAGTCCAAGTTCAAGCTGTGGATGATCAAAAATGAGACTTTATATTTACTTTGCCTTTTACTTGGTCAGTTTTATATGGAAGAAAAATGAGACTCTGATATCCAAGAAAAAGAGTTATATTTCACTTTTCCTCTATAATTTGCTGCTCTAATTCTTTGTTGTCAATGTAGCACATCCTGACATAAAGGGGCTCAGGGGAGAGTGAGGGTATGTTAAATCATCTTATTTTTTCATCAGTAAAATTCAAAAGAGAGCACATATATTTTCAACTATTCAGACTACCTTAAAGACTCATAGAATTTTATTTTATTTTACTTTATATATATTTTACATCATGCTTCCTTTTTGTAGAAAGTATGCTTTCTCCTCTCAGGTGTAGTCCCCGTATAATTCCCACCACCAATTCACCTGTGCACCATCATCCTAATCCCTTGTACTCTTCCCGTCTCTGTTTTGATTCCTCTCCCCTCTCTTCCCCTGCAAAGTAAGACTCACAGAATTTTATAACTAGATGTGCTCACTTAATCCATCGTCTCATATTCAGAGACTCAGCTTAAGCGACTTGACTTGTCTATGGTAGCTCCACTACCTGACTTCAGTTGCCAGGATGAGCACATTTCTAATTCAGGCAGGGCACCCACAATTAAGGCTGTTCAGAAGCTAAACAGGACCTGTGTTGCCTCTTCCTCAAGAAGGTGGCCCAGCCTCAAACCTGTTGGTGAACCAGGACATGGGACTAAACATCAAAGAGAACAGGACTACAATCTAAATAAAAGGTCTCTAATTTGACAGTCCTTAGCAAACACAAGACAGGCCTTTGTCTGACTTAACAGCAAAGTTTTCAGCCCCAGGAAAAAAAAAAACTTTCTTAAAGTTTCAAGACACAAAGACAATACTCTTACATTTTGTTAGCACAGATTTCACTTTTATGAGTCCCACAAAAACTATACTCAGCACTTAATAAAAACCACTGACTGAGCACCTAGAACTGTGTATCCTGTGCTCTTGCCTTCTGGGGAGGAGGGGGAAGAGAACAAGATCTTGACTCCTACGGTGCTTAAAAATTGATTGGGACAATCTGAAGCAGACACACAGAACAAATTTTGCTCTGTGGCCACAGTTCTCCACCTTTGCCTAGACTCAAATGACTAGGCATTAAAACTGATTTCCCTTTTTTGGTGAGATCCTCTGAGAGGGATAACCTTTATTAACGTCAAACAACACTGTGTGCATAAATTATCTGATCTCTTTAAGCTAATTGAAAATTGCAACTCGATAACATGGACGATCCAAACGGGCAGCTATATATTGTGATCCAACATACTTCAAACACACTATAAAAATGTAGAATTTGTGGACTATGACCTTTTAGGAATGAAGAAAAGGATTATTTCTGTAAATGGAATTTCCTGGCAATTATAATTATATAATATAATGCTGATTCACACAGATTTGGCAAGCGATTCCACTTTCCTGTGACAGAAAGGTGATACACTGGAAGTAACTGCAGCCCAATCTCAGGGGAGTCATTCTAAATCATAGGTCCTTTGCAATAAATGATTTTAGTACTCAATTACTGATGGATGATGATTTTAAACATTGTTACAAGTGCTGAAGAAGTTCTGGGTGGCTCTTTCTAGAGTCATAAAAGCATGAGGGTAAGACTGAACAGGAGAAAGCAACTGCAGGGCCTCCACTCCTTCTCAATGTAGTCAGCTCAACTTCCCATGGCAATATGCTTGAACAAAAGTTTCCTTGGCTAAGTAAAGATTCAAAAGTCACTATCTCGGTTAAACTAAGAAATTAGAGTTAAATCACAGAAAGGCATGCCAAACAATTATTTCCTCCAGTCTTGCTGCCCAACCTCCAACCATGATGTCGTCCTAGAGACACAAATAGAAATGGGCACAACACAGGACAAGATTTCACAAGTCATCTCTGATGAGTTATGCACACATTTATTAAATACTTGGAACGTGCAAGTCACCGTGTCTGATGTAAAGAGAGGGGAGATTGTCTCCATTCTACAAGTGAAGAGACTGAGCTTTTTACCGGTTGAGTACTTTGTCCAGTTACACAAGTAGTCAGTGGCAGAACTGGGAAAAGTAACCAGAGGTCTTGCCCACCTTATTCAAGATCCCTCTTGACTAAACTAAATAGCAATCAAAAGAACTTATTCCTTTTTGATCTACTGGAAAACCACATGATCCTAAAATAACTCTAAACCAAGAGAGAATAGCAGACTCTCTTCTCAACAGGTAAATATAAGCATCAAAAACACTGAACGTATTTAAATACTGACATAGTAGTTGAGGGGTATGGTTAGGGAGTGGGGAAAAGGGCCTTCAACTTTAATTTTACCTAGACTAATGTAAATAATTACAAAATTAGTGGTGGGTAATAATGAAATAGGTAATTTACTTAAAGCTTAAGAAAAAGAGCAAAAGCCAAAGCTCATACATTAAATCTACCTTTCGACCTCTGTTTGTTTTGACTATGCAAACTGAGGAACATAGAGCACTTTCCAATCTCACTCACTCTAAAAATTATTTCTCCAAAACCGAAAAATATTTTAATTTTACTGCTTGAGATGATAATGATTAAAGATAAGAAATTACTTCTGGAATGCATGTATTTTTAAATCTTACGTAACTGCAACAGAACCGAACTTCTAATTAAAAATATAAAATGACACACTTTTCAAAGTTAGAGGGATTTGAGATATAATCCAGTTCAACGATTTCATTTCACAGATGCAGACACTGAGGTTGTGAAAGGTTAAATGACGGGCCTGACCACACACAGCTAGTTAGTAACAGGGCTTGAACGCCAACCACTAGCCCAGAATTCTTTTCTCTACGAGCACTTTAAATTATATCCAGAGAGTATAAGTAATGCTCTCCAAAAATGTGTCAGACACTATAGATGGGCACAGACCCAGCCATCATAAACCATGATCATTGCCTCAATAAAGAGGAAGTTTAACTCTCTCTGACATGACCAAATTATCCAATCACTTCTGCCTTAGTTTCCTTCTTGAAATACAGATATTTTTGACATAGAGTACGTTGCAAAGAGTAAAAAGCTTGAGGTTTTCCAACATTCGAGGTTAAAAAGTACAATTAACTTTTGAAGAGATAAGCAATATGGAAAAGACACCAGATTTATCATATTAATTTTAATTGATAATTACCATTTAGAGTTTTCTTGCTGATTCTACTTTACTCATCTAAGCAGAAAGAATTCTAACATGAACCCATTGAAAAATAGTAAAATTTACATGAAGCTAAGTCACCAGCCAAAGAATTGGAAATACTTTAAGTCTGAACACATGTACATATTGGGAAACATATAGAAGAAAAGGAAGTTATTAAAAGAAAGCCAATTAGCAAACCTAAAAATTCTAACACGAATTAACATGTTAAAAGTGTGACTCCACTTAATTATATTGAAAGGTATAATTCTATCCCCAGCCTACTGGACCTTAAGCAGCGTGGGAACAATGAAAATTTAGTATTTCTAGTGAAGGTGAAATACTGGTTCCTTGCATGTGTCTGATCTTAGAAGGCACTTTTAGGAGTTTTATTCAACGACTCCTTTTTTAAAAAGGATGACTGTGGGGAAGAGAAAGAAACACAAAGCAAACCAGAGGTCACCACAGCCCTCACAGAGAAGTAGTGATAAGACCATATAAACTGTATTTAATGGCTCCCAAATGAACAGAAGCGTGACTAAGAGAGAAAAGAACTCCTTTCACCTTTCATTCAATTCACTCACATGTTTAATTCTACTGCCCAAACTGTTGATGTCTTTTATGTTTTGCAGTCAGTGACCAGCGGCATTTTAGACCCTAACTCCAGACAGTACTATCTTGAGCAAGGGACCTTCTTTTTGCCAAGCAGTTTCAAGTGTCCAGAGGTAGCACCAATGCACACAGATACAGAATGAAACTCCAGTGGGCAGTCACGATGGCCCTGCGTGCACTGCACAGCACTTCCAGTGTGCAAATAATAGCTAAGCATTCTGTCAAATAGCTGCACTGTTCAAAGGAATGACCATGAGCCCCACACACATATTAGTGCAACGAAGGATGTGTCCCTGCGCTTCTCTTATTTTTGAGATGGGGGACTAGGCTCCCCAAGACACACTGTCCTCTGGAATAAATGGTTTTCATGCTCAATTATAGATAGTCTCACACTGAACACATTTTTAAACAGACCACTTGTCAGACGACTTAGGAGTCAACCTCTACAAGGAAAAGGGGGCAAACAATGCCGCATGTCTCACTACAGTCAAGACATACAGTCAGACAGCATTGTGAAAGGATAGTGAGCAAAGGATCATTCCAGGCCACAAATAAGGTATTTTGCACAGTGACCAGAATGTTAACACCTATGTAATGGGAACCAGTCTGTTCACAAAATAGACAAAACAAAAAGAGGAATGCAATTTTTTTACATGATTTTGAGACAAAGGGTATATATCTTTTGGCTCTGACTTTTAGAAGAAGGAAGAGAAAAATATTTATAAATTGAAAGCAAATCCTAATACTTCTTTATCTTTCAATGAGTGAGCAATGATGTAGCAATCACTGCACCACAGTGTGCTATGAAGTTAGGAAGTTTGTCCAGGGTCAAATATCAAAACCAGGTCATATAAATAACTCACTCAAAGATTAATAAATTTAAAGTTTTACAAAACTGCAATTTCACAACCTGAGACTTTTATATTTCCTAAATAAAAATACTTCCAGCTACTTAGAACCACTGCTTTGAAATACAGCAAGGACATATGATGATAGTTTCCATGATACAAGATGACTTTCAAGGAGGGTTTGCAATGGAGATAAAACAGGTCAAAAAAAGCCTTTGGCCCAGTACCTAAAATTTCAAATCAACTTAGAGTCCCAAATAAGATTTACAAATAAGCCACACAAAATTAATCTGTATATTTAAGAAGATATCTAAGTACTTAGAGTTAATAAATAATCACCTCCCATCTCTTACTCCCATAGCAGCCTCTCTGCAACAACTCTCCTTTTTGTTCTCTACCTCCAGCACTGATCTATAAATTTGTTTTCACCTAAACATTTCTTAGAGGTGCTCATTCATATTTTATTATAATATTGTTAGATAATGTTATTTACTGTCCTCTATATACTGTTTAAAAATCGACAGTATTTATATTTTCAGAATTTTTATTAATAAGTTTCAAAATAATGTCTGTGTACACACTCACGGGTACGGATGCATTTGTGTTGGTGCACGTGTGCAGAAGCAGCTCAGATGCAAAAGCAAAAAGAATGATTGTTCTTTTACTAGTCATATCCTGACTATTGTATTTTAAACTATTTATAAAAGAAATAAAATCCAAAACATTACCTAAATTTTACAACCACAGTAAGATATTTTTAACAAGACAACTTCCTTTGCAAATTTTTATCTGAATAGGACGTTTTTCTTCGATCATTTTAGTGTGCTTTATTGTTTTATGTATCTGAAGCCCATGATTTGTACAACTGTAGAAAAATAGAGAATCTAAAAATTTTTCTAGTGAATGATAATGCATGAACATACCTTTGGACAAAATCACTTAGATGTTTATTTTAAGGTATTTTCCAGAACAATTTGGCACTGCTAAATTTTAAAGCTCGGGCTCAATTAGGCCCAAAAAGGAGAGCATGGTATAGCAGGCTAAACAGTGTACTGCATTCATTTATTGTTCAGTTCACAGTCTCTGAATACAACACAATTCTCCAACAGAGTCAGCTTTCATAATTCAGCAGTACAAAGTCTGCAAACACATGTAACCTAGATCCATATTTCCCAGTGACAGCATATGATAGCAGAATGTGAAGTATTAATGCTGGTGTCACTACAGTCCTACACTCTACTGCACTTTAAGAGAAAGCAGCTGCTGAGATGAAATGTGTGCCAACTGTCTGAAGACAGAAACATAAGAAACATTCCTTCTGTTACAAAGGGAGAGACACACACAAACAGACTTGCTTTTAGATGCAACAAGCACAAAGTTTCTTACTTTTGCCTTTTAAATTTCACAAAATGCTCACCAATTCTGCATAAGCAGAAAGATGCATTTATGAAAACCCTGATTACCTTCTCATCAAAGTAATGTCTAAGAGTATAATTATACACCTACAAGCCAAACAGTGGGAAAATCTTACAATATACACTGTATAGCCAATAAGATCACATACCTATGGAAACACAATTGTGACCTATGTCACAGATGACATGGATCAAGTGTGCATTTTCATAATATCAACATATGGTCCTCAGCCCTTTCAGTGAATACTTCATTTGGCATCTTCATAAAATTATTATCCTGAAATAATCATTTGAAGTCTTTGTCTAACACATTCTCATAGAAGACAGGCTGTCTCTTTCTAAACTAAGAACTTGGTAGACTTGTCGCTTTTGGTAAACCCTTGACAAGGGGTGAAGTTTACAAATGTTCAAGGCGCATTCTTCTTTTGTCTTGATGTAAAGATTGGCAATTTGTTGAAGAACTGCAGTGTCGGTATCTTGATTCATACTGGATGCATTCTTGATGTACCACTACAAGATGAACCGAAGTACTGTACTGCTATCTTTTAAACACAGCTCTACAATAACAATAAGTGTGTGACATCATCTGAACTGTTTGGTTATAATTCACTTAAAAACTAGTACAACCTCATTGACCCCCTTATCAAACAATTTATTGTACATTTGCAGGCTGGACAATGAAATAGAGGAGGTAAAGTATTAACGGTGACACTATTTGGCAAGCTCAGAGTGCAGTTCATTCAAAAGGCAATTTTAAAATTGAATGAAGAGGTTTGACTAGGCAATAAAAACAGCCACAATGCCAGTGAACAGTACTTAGGAGGAAAGCCTCTAATTATCCTATTTATAAATCAACAGCAATTTTACTGATGACTTCTTCTCAAAGTTGATTAAAATAACTTCAAAAATTTTTGAAACTAGATCATATGCATTTTATTAAACTATAATTTAAAATATTATTGATTGTTTGAAAATGATAAAAACTTGAGAGCAAGAATGAGACAGCATTTCTGAAGAGAAACATTCATACAATGCGCTGCAACATAATTATAGCACTGCCCTTGGGGAAGGGGATTTTATTTTATAATGAGAATGTTTACACTGTTATGGGGTTCAATCTATCTGGGAGGGAAGGTTAAACTTCTTTCCATTAAAGACAGCCTTATAATGAAAAGCTCTGAAAGGAGAATGAAGTCTAATATAGTAGATGTAATGGCCTATTAAATGATTCACACACAAAAAATGAATCAAATTCATTGTATCTTACTGCTGTTTTATGACAAAATTGTTGAAAAATAAAACTATTGTCAGGATAATTGCATATTACATAGGCTGTATTACTGTAAGCAGGACTCTTATTGGATGACCTAAAGTCTAATTTTTAGGTACATTAACAGGACATTACATTTTAAATACTTTACATTATTGGAATGTTTTAAAAGAATCCCACTTTTACTCTCTTAGCAAAATCAATTTAGACTTAAAGTCATGTTGCAACTGTGCATCATTCTTTTTCAATTAAAATTTTCCATACATCCTTTATGATGTCATTCTTACATTCCTGCAACAGATGCTTGTTTATATACCAATTTGCTAAACTGCTGCTGTACTAGTATTACGCTATTGTAGATGTAACCTCTGTCTAGTTTACATTCCCAGATCTCCTCTCAATAAATGTGTATTTTCAAAATAATTTGCCTCTTTAACAATAATCTCTAAGTACCCCCTCAAAAAAACACCCTCTATTGAAAAAACAAAACCAACATGTCTATATTTTTAGAGTGTACAATTTAACACAATTTCTGGAAAGAATGATAGTCATAAAATTTTGAGAAAGGGCCATTTTCATGAATGAGTTCACACAATTTAAAATAAATTTTAAAAAGTATAATTCCAAATAAGATTATTAATTGTACCCTCTGAGATCCTAGCGAGAAATCTTTCAGACTAGCTGTACACCATAGTTGTTTATTAATTAGAGCTTGAGCAATACATAACATCATATCCATTTTTAAAGCAAAACTATAACAATGTTAATCAAGTTATATGTATAATCTAATGGCATTGCTATTATGTCTCTGAAAGGTTTCATAAAAAAACACCAAAGCCTCTTACAGATGAAATTTATCTTATTGAACTAAAGAAATCCACTTACTTGGGGGATGTGTGTGTGTATTTAAATACATATTTTTTTAGACTTGTGGGTGAACACAGATTGAAAGACTACTTTATGCACATCATCAGTACTTAATTTTAGTTAAGGGATTCTGTGATTTAGTTAAAGGAAGCTCTTCATTTTAAAAACATTTATCTCTGAATATATATGTGTGAAATTCTGGCACTGAAACTTTCATAAGGATCTTGAAAGAAAATTGTCATGTTGGATCAAACACTAGGCAGTATCACCTCTTTTTCAAAAATAATTTTGTGTTACAACTGAAAAATATTTTTGTCCCACATATAAACACATTCCTTCTAATTTTACAACCTCATATTTATCAGGGGATTGCCTGTCATTAGCAAATTTTGCACCCTTAAGTTACTGGAGTTACCAAATATTTCACTTGAAAAGGAAAAATACCTTCCTTGTAAAACTAGAGTCAGATCACTATTGCCATTCATGATGAACACTTGGTTAGCTTCTTTCTCTGATGAAAGTCAGGATTTCTAAAATGTGCAGAGGGAATTATCTATATTTATTTCTTCCCATTTCTTCCTTTCCACAGAAAAGTATTGGGGGAAAAGTTTAGCTTTCTAGAGGGTTTCCCAAGGTTCAAGGTGAGGAAGAACAAGAACACCAAGGTGAATAAAGGACCACAACAGACATTTTTTTTTTTGCCTTAATATTTAACTGTCCAAGAACAAAATCTAAATATATGAGCAAATGAACAAAAACTTTTCCAAGAGGCAGTATTGTTACAATTGCTCAACTTAGGACTTTCGTAAAAGAGAAAATGTATTTGATTTGGCAGGGCATCTAAGAGGTCCAAAGACATTCTGAAAAAGGCAGTGGCCCTGTGGAAATCAGAGAAATTAGATAGTAGCACCAGAGAAAACCTTCAGGGGGGAAATTACAACACTGGAGGCTTCTGTGGTAATGAAGCACTGGGGCTCTACCTCCCTCCCACCTGGTATAGCCAGAAAGACAGAGAAAGAGAGAGGACAGTGAAAGGAATGCCATGGGGGAAAGGAAGTCTGGTCAAGAAGGGAGGAGAGAGGAAAACAGAGAGACCACAGTGGAAGGGGAGAGAGAGCTACTCATGGAGTCTGTGTTTGCACACAGATTCATACTCTCAATATATAACCATGCTTCAAGAAGCCTGGGCTCTTATCCCTGATCTGATTGGGGAGTCGGAGGTGCAGAGAAAGCCTGTCACTATCATTAGGGGTATATTGTTATTGTTTTTTTTTAAAGATTTATTTTATTTATGCATATAAGAGCTGGGGTACAGGCCAGAGTCACAGGAGGTGAGAGGATTCACCAGAGAGGGAAGCAGAACAGGCAGACTGACTGAAACACACTGCTAAGGAGAGTAGCGGGCGAGGCAGGATAGGTCTGCTACACCATGTGGGTCCCCTCCCTGGCGGGCAGCAGGAATTGAACTCGTGCTGTAGTGGCTGCGATTTGCTTCATAGTGCGTTGCTTAACCCACTGCGCCACTAGGGAGGCCCCTCATTAGGGGTATATTGTTAATGTACTTTAACAAAGTATATTCAAAGATGGATTACTAATTCACAACTAAAGACCTTTTTACTGATATCATATTTCTTTATAAAAGAGACATACCAAAAGAAAAAAAGGGAGGCTCAGTTTTGGGACAGCTGTATTTGCAGAAGGCTAAATAAAAATAAATATCTAGGTAATCTGCCCACCAAAAGCTTGTGGTCATTTAAAAGAAGATGGTACATAAAAAGCAATGCTAAACTGTCACTGAATAAATCAGTAAATTACTCAAGAATTTTATTAAGAAATAAAGTTCTTAGTTAGGATAGGATAGGTATGCTGTTTTGTCAAGTATGGGTGGGAAAATTCCTACTCCTGCTGTGTCCTTCTGCTACTATGTACATGATTACAAGGTAGTAGAAGAAAGCAAAACAAAGGGTCAGAAAAAAACCAAACCAC
Source organism: Galemys pyrenaicus (assembly GCA_019455555.1). Taxonomy (NCBI): domain Eukaryota; kingdom Metazoa; phylum Chordata; class Mammalia; order Eulipotyphla; family Talpidae; genus Galemys; species Galemys pyrenaicus. Next base: position 382,124 of record JAGFMF010011581.1, on the reverse strand, counting down.
TAACAAACCCTTCACACCTGACTGCAAAACTTAGGCAACCAGAAGGGGAGGGTGGTGTGGTAACTGGGGAGGCAGAGGGCCCAAAAGAGCATGGTGGTGGATTATTGGGGCCTTGGTGGTGGACATGGTGTGAAACCATATATCTGTATAGGTTTGAACCTATAACCCTAAAACAATACAGTGTTGTATACCAACACTCTTCAATAAACACACAATTGGGGGAGAGCAGCAGGGAGATGGGGGAGGACATGAGGTAATAGAAGGTAAAATAGAAGTGTGAGAAAAACTGCACACACCCTTAGTTAAAATGTATGATGATTCTGACCATATGCGCGTGCGTGCATGTGCGTGTGCATGTGTGTGTGTAGAGCCTTTACAAGTGATTTTGTATAACCCTCTCATATTACAGGTAAGGAAAATAAGGCTCAGAAAAACTGACTTGCCCAGGATACCAAATAGCAAGGAATCCAGCCCAGGTTTTCTGACTTCCAGTTGTGGCCTCTATAGACATTACTATCAAGTCTTTAACTGCAAAACATGTTTATCTGAATCTTACCATATGCTTATCATCTTAGAGGCACCGCCAATCCTAACCCCACCTACACAATCACACTCCTTAGATTGGAGGAGAGTCACAGTTGCCTTTAGTTTTTACAGAGTTTCTAATTATGGATTACCAAAGAAGGTAGGAATCTCCCTTTCCTTCTTAGGTAAAAGGAAGTCTAGCATACTGAATTTGCAGACTGACTCAAGAATAATGGCAACATCTAGCCCCCACAGGCCCCCAAAAGAATATGGTTTAGAGACCTGGACTTAAAGTCCAATTGCCTGCTGGCTAGGTCAGAAAAGGCCACACAGCTTCACCTGCCTTTCTTGGAATACTTTCTCTGGTATCTTGAGCTGCATGTAAGCAATCTGATTATCTTGAGATAACCACAAGAGAATTCTTCTAGCCAGTGATTCCAGATGAGTCCAGACTTCCACCATTTCCTCTGAGGGACCAGCCATGTGAAAGGAGGCTCTGAGACACTCCAGATCTGCTCATTCACCAGCTAAGAACCACTAAGTCACCAGACTCAATGCCACAGGGAATAAAGGAGTCACCCAGACAAGCCCTGACCAAAGTCCTGATCCACAGAATAATAATAAACTTGGGAGTGAAGGATTATGCAGAAATGTATAATCGGGATAGGAGGTTAGTCCTCCAAGCTGTAATATTGGAGAAATATTACTAGGCAATTTTGCTGGGGATAAAATGAGAATACATGCTGTGTTCACATTCAATTTATAAGGAGCTACCAACAATATAACAACCATGAAAGCTCTCTACCAGTTGCACTTATCCCAGATGGGCATCAGAAGACACACGTTTCAATTCCGACCCTGAAACTGGTAAGCTATGTACTTGTGACAAGTCAAAGCCTGTTTTTGAGAGGTAAGCAGGTGAATGTAAAGTGAGTGAAGAGGCTGGTATAAGACACAGGCTTATATGATCTTTCAAACATTTTTAAGCAGAATATAAAACTCCTAGGAACATCTTAAAATTTCACATAATATAATCTCTACCTTCGATTTAATACTTTATCTACTTGGCTTAATTTTTATTTCCTTTAGCTTGTGATAGTAATACCTGTGAACAGGGAAATATCTGTCTATTATGCAAGAAGTTCTCTATTGTAAGTAAAACGATGCAAGCGTGGTAAGCATAGAGAGAACTTCTAGCCAAGGGGGCAGACACCATTCATCTCTAGCCAGATGGTGAGCCCCAAAACCAGTGTTCCTTGATCCTTTGATTTTCTGAGGATCCATAAAGTGCTCACGAACAAACCAGTTGGTGTGTCTAGTCACACATCTACAAGTTCTTTTAGGTGATCTTTCTTTTGCTTTGCATGTAATCTTAAGCAAATTGTTTAGTTATTTTGTGGGACTCAATTTCCTTTCCTATCAAACTGGGAGTTTAAAAGCAGTAGTTTCCAAGGTGCCTTCAACTCTATAATTCCTTTAATTCATCAAGGATGGACTGCAGATAACTTGGAAAATAGGCATAGTCCATGTCTGTGTGTTCATGCATTATTTTACTTAAAAAATGAATGAATAATAGCCTAATTCTTATTCTGTATAAAGAAGAAATACAGATTGTCTCGGGAACAGCTACTTTGCTCTCATCCCTACCTTTAAACATGATCTTTTGCACTAGAATTAAAAAAAAAATCACTATTTCCAGCAGCAGCCTACAGTACAAAGTATACTCCAGTTCAAAGTATACTCCAGTATTGCAAGCAGTACGCCCTGAGTGTGTATCTGTGACTAAAACAAGCTTCACACAGTAATATTTACCCTTGAATCAGGGGTGCTATGTAATTTTTTATTTTGTTTTTCCCCACCCTGCCCTACATGCTTGTCTTGACTCATCAGATATAATTCAAGACTCAGAAATTAATCAAGACCCATCATACTTCTCGGAACTTACAACTCTTACTTTGTATTTCATCTTTTTAATTGCTCTTCAAACATTTAATGTTTCCCCAACCAAATGATAACCTCCTTCATGGCTTCTCTTTCCAATATTTTAAAGCACAGAACAGGAAGAACAAATAGTCCCTTTCTTGACACCCTATTCTCTAGATGACAGGTAACACTAGATTTGTGGTACATATGCCACTTCTAAACAGTATTGTTTTCATGTTAATTTTCCATTTCACTAAACCACTAGTATGAAACCTTAGTATAAATGCACACTATAACTGCACACAATAGAACAACCATTAAAGATGCAAATTCTCAGGTACCATGTCCAGAGATTCAGACTTGGTGGATCCCTAAAGTCTACGTGTTAACCACCACCCTGGTCACTTTGATCTCTGTGGTCATTTGCTCACACGTTGAAATTCTGCTCTAAACCTATGAAGATCTAGGAGAGGAGACAGCAAATGTTTTCTGTAAAGAAACATATTGTAAATATTTTAGGTTTGCAGGCCACAGGGTCTCCACTGTACTTACTCAGCATTGCTGTGATAGTGAGAAAGAGGTCAGGGACAATATGTAAATAAATGGGCATGCCTGTCCTGTGTTCCTATAGAATGTTATTTACAAAAATAGGTGGTCAGCTCTTAGCCACAATTGGCTAAATTCTGGCTTAGACTATACACTAAAAATTGGTTTCGTTCTGTAATATAAGCAGGACTCAGATCCATGGGTCCAAGATGCCTTGTCAAGTAGGCTGACAGTCTACAATCACAAAGAGACTCTTTGGGAAAGTGTTCAGTCAATTGGTGATATCAACAAGAGCGCTAAATGGCAGAGTGGCAGATGTGAACATTCATTTTGACCTTCAAGGTTGACCTTTGACAGTAAGAAAACAAAGAAATACACTAATCTTCATAGAATGTAAAGTACAATAGCTTATACTCCTGAGAAATATGGGAATACATGCATTTCAAGGGGCAACATTAAGAATGTAGGCATGAGAACAGTTTCGCCAGTCATTCAATATTCCTTTATACCCGCGAGGTGGAGGACTTGAAGCAGCTAGTGCTGCAGGAGATCTTGGTTTCCACGTAACTTTTATAAAGAGAGGCTTTCAGGAGGCAGGTCAAGATACACTCATATAATTTGTATGACATCAATTCTAAACTCAAGTCAGCTATATCTTCAGGTTCTCAAAGGAAAAAGAAATCTATAACACTGGAAGAAAATTGCTAACCTTGTGAGATTGACTAAAAGGCCCTAAAGCAGTTTCCATTGTGGTCCCTTTTTATAGGATTTTTCAAAGATATTTTAAATAACATAAGAGTCAAACTCATTCACTTTAGAATATAATTTCTACATAATTTGTGACTCCATTGTACATTATTTATTTGCCTCAAATAATTTGAGACAGAACTTCAAATTTCTACATATTCGCTAAAAATTGCCTCAACAGGTATATTTGTCAGCTTTCCAGCAACTTGGCTTTCCAGCAATATCTCCCACACTTTATCCATACAATTCCACACTCCCCTTTCCAACTCTCAATTTTCACATGCTTCCTTCTTCCCAATTCTCTTATGACTCAGTCACGATAATTATTCTCACCTCTATTTCCAAAGAAATTCATTTGTACCTCTCCATTTATCCTCTTTAGAATTGAACTTTTATAGGTCCATTAAATTAGACGCTCATGAAGAATTTTATTTAGTATTGCATTTTCTATAGTACTATGGCATGGATATTCTTGGCAAACAGTAACTCAGTAAATATGTACTGAATTTTATGAATGAATTCAACAGCACACACACACACACAGAGAACACGGTGAGTATGAGGAGGATCAGCATCATCTTGTTCATCATCATAAACAATTGTATTTATTGAACATGTAGCTATTTGCCAGGCAATCTGCTAGCTGAATCATGGACATTATCTCAATCCTTGTGACCCCTATCTCTTGAATAAGTAAAGATTGGGAGAAATTGAGCACATACATTAAACAGAGAGAGAATGCTGGTACATTTCTGAGCACATAAGTCCAGATATTACTAGTTAAAATTACCCTAATCCTTTTCCTATCATACCCACCAGCATAGATATGATACTCCCATTATGTTTGTTTTCTAATTTAATCAATTGTTAAGATTCTAAGCCATCTATAATGCTTTACTGATATTAAGGATGACCTAGAGGTTTTGCTAACTCTGATATTCTTTTTGAAAATGAATTCCTAAGCAGACACATTCAGCATTGTGGTTAGACAGCTAGTTTGAATAGGTGGTAGGTAACTTGGAATAAAATGCTCCCTTCAAGCAGTTTGAAATACGCAAACATCCCATATATGCAGAACCAGAAAATCAAAATTTCAGTGTCTCCCAGTAGAGGGTATTCCCCCAAACAAACTACTGTAGCTCTTTCAACATGACACTCTCCAGGATAATAGATGACTGTGAAATTTGCTGTTCTTGAAGAATATCTGTTTATTTGCTTTAAATAACTCTCTTAAAACAGGGGAGTCATAACTAATGGATTATAATATTTCTACCTTTAAAATCTGAATGTCTGATGAGTGAAATAAACCACAAATGACAGTACTTGTACTGAGCACATTGAACCTTTCTTCTTCTATTAGCATATCAGTCAGCAATCATAGCTAGATCAATAGTGAAGATACCCGCTTAAAAGAGAGCCATGCTTTCTTTTGTCAGAAATTCATTACTTTTTATTAGGGTCATTGCTTGAAAACTTCAAAACACCATATGGACCTAATTGTGGTTTATTTTGGCAAAAAGGAAGACACTGTAGAACAATTGAGGCATTACATTCTACAATTCCATTACTTTCATCCCTCTCAGTTTTATTACTGTGTCATTAAAGGCAACTTGAGTGAGCGAAGAATTATAGTGTCATGTGTACAGGCTAGTAGATTAATAACAAAACACACTCAAGTTTAAAGGTATCTAACAGCTGTTTTCATTATTTTGTGTAAATACGCTTAAAGCATATCTATCTGATTAGTGGGTAGAGTGCTCTTCTCTGTCACATGCCATGGGCACTGCTATGTGCAAGTAATCAAAGTGCTCAGAAAATGAGTTTACATTGTTCACTGCTGAAATACACAAATGTCAGAAAGTGACTGCGCATCAAAGCTTAGTCAAATCATCTGCTGCAAACAAACAGATTCCAATGCACATTTTAGCTTAGAACATTCCGCTGCAGCACACTGTCTGAGTTGGACTTATTGCAGGCCAAAATGAAGTGGTGTGCAAAGAATAATAAGTTTCTTCAGAAAGAAATGACTTCAAATTCAATCCGTGCGTACACATTCATACAGATAATCATCTATATAATTTCCAATAGAGTCAACATCTGAAGTTGTAGGAATATTCATTAACTTTTACATGCTTTTTAATGCGAACTGATAGGAAGCCGGTCAAATATTCTTATTTTATGGCTTACATACAAGTAGAATCCATATATAACTTAAGATTTCTAATGTAACGATTCCTAATTTCATGCTCACAGGGTTTGCCTTCATTCTCTTTCAAACTGTTACGTTCCATCTACTAATACATTTACTTTGAATTCCAATACCCAATTGCTTGCTACTTAAACATTTCAAAAATATTTACCCTTACCTATCAGCCCTTGTCCGTCTACAGATTCTCTTCACTTAACCTCTGGGTTTCTTTAAGCATAGAAACACTTGACTCCCAGTCCATTATGGAGTTGACAGGTTCAACTTCCACACTGCCCGCCCACTCAGTGGCATTTTTCACTTCATCACCATCTCTCTGCTTAACTGTCTCTGTGGTTTCTACTCTCCTGTGTCTGCCTAATTATGATGCTCTACTTCAGACATTTGTTTTCAAATATATTCAAAATTCTTCCTGTCCTCGTTTTGGGGAACAGAGAGAAGGGGAAGGAGCATAATCCTGATGGTGTGTAAAAACTGCAATTATATGGGTGATGAATATTTTCAATATAGTGATGAGTTCAATTTCCTTCTTTTCCCAAACCCTGTTGCTAACGTGTCCCACCCCCATTTACGCCCTTTGTCAAGAACCCCTTATTTTTATATATCTGGCTTTCTCAGAACGGCTTTTAAACCAACTTTATGCTTACCCCTCCAGTCACAGAAACACTTGTTTCAAATTTGTCCATCTGCTTCTTCCAAGTTTCTCATCTTTTCTTTCAATTTCATCTACTGGGTCTTTGGGGATGTTTACACTGAAGCTCGTATTTCAAGACTCATCTAGTTTTCTCTCAAGCATCTCTAAGTCCTCTGTGCTGTCTGAAGGCTTGCCTTGTCATCTGTATACACTGGCTGTCTGCACCTCAGTTTCCTCTGCCCCTCCGATGAGAGGCTGGAGCACGCCTAAGAGCGAGGCCTTAGTAGCACTAACGCAAACCAGACCTGGCCGCGGAGGTGTTATGTAAGCTTCTCCACGCTGAATTGACAATGAGTTTCTCCACTGACCTTCAAGTTCCAAGTTTATTCTGAGGTGTTCCATAAGTGAATCTTGCAACCAAAATGTCAAGGTTTTCAGCTAAGGGTAAAAGCTAGATTTTCTAAAGGTTAAATAGTAATTATATAACTGACACTCAATACTTTCATGTCACCTTCAAAGTGGTAAACCTCATCTGTTGATGTGTTGACTCAATTCAACAATGCAAATAAAGTACATTTAGGGGCACTGAATCTTTCCAAATTTAATCCAATATGTTTTTTGCCAACTGCTCTAAATGTTTCCCCATCAAGAGGCAACATTGACTTTTTCAGTCATATGAATTTATGCCATAAGGTAAGTAGTGCTTAAACTAAACAGGATAGCTGTGCCATGAGCATAAATTACAACCAATTTCTCTCAGGAAAAAAGATGAAAGCTGAGTGCTAACCCTGGCTTAGTAGTGGTTCTGCAGCTGCCACAGACTTCCGTTCCCAATGCTTTATGCATTGTCCGCCCACTAGTATTTATTGGAAATGAACAGTAAAGAAATGTGCTAGTGCTGTAGGATATTAAAAGACATTAAAGATAGAGTCTCCATGTTTAAAAACCTTATAATCAAATGACTGAAAATGCATAAATCAATTGACAATAGACATGCTTATACATGGCATATGCATATACAATTATGATGCGATACTTAATTTAAAAGCTTCCCCTATAAGTCTGTCTGGGTCAGCAATAAAGTAAGCAGTGGAGGTATGGAGCAAATTAAAGGCAGTATCTCACCACAGTGTATTGTATAAAATAAATGACCTATTTGTCTAAGGCAAGAGACATTTCAGAAAGGACTTTTGAAGGATAATCCTAGGTTATGTATTTTAAAGAAGCTAAGGAAGTAACTAAGAGGTAAGAAGAGAGACTATTATTCTAGAGCCAAGAAGGAAGACACCAGAAAAACAATAGGGATAATAGATGCAAAAGCTTAAAATCAAGAAGGGACACGTCATGGGCTGTCTCTCTCTCTGCCCATAGTAATTTAAGAGCTAAGGTATGAGAGAAAGGCAAGTATTCAGCAAGGAAATATTGGTTCACTTCTTTTCACTACTGATAATTCACTGGACACCTGAATAAACTTGGCAGGCTCCATTTCAGGGCTTAAGTATATGTCTCTCCTTCTTTCCACATTATATGCTTCATTAAGTCTTCCATATATCCTGTACCTTCATCTACCCCAACCCTTTTCCATATCAAAACTCAGCAAAATGATTGAGCTCTTTATTTTCCAGTTGGAATTTTCTCTCTGGTTTGGGTATTTTGCTGTGATCACATCTAATAAGTTGCATCTTAGAATTCTTCAATAAAGATAGAAAGTCAATTCCCTTCAGGGAAACTGGTACCAGAAACATTTCTGTCTCACAAGGTCCATCACCTTCCTGGGAGGAGGAGTGTTCTGCTCTCTTAAGAGCTTTGTAAACCAGATCACGGTACATAAATATAAGGCCTGATTCCAGCTGCTGTTATTAATCATCTTACCTTTCAGATTTGCTTATATCTAAAATAGCCTGCATTACTCTTAATATCATGAGCATGTAGAGAGCAAGCAGTAAGCTAGTTTAACATATTTTATGCAGCACCTGGCACACCACATGCAAAAAGACTTGCTGCTGCTGATGCTAATGCTCATGAAATTAAAATCTATCTTCTCATGATCACATAATAACTGGCAATCACCTTGAAATGGGAGTGTATTAAGCTCTATAAAACATAGCTAGTACTTTTGGCCCAAGTTCTGCTTTCAGTGAAACCAGAGAGCCATAGCTCAGTGTTCTCCTCAGAGTACACTTGTTTCAAAGCATTTAACCTTTCCACCGGTCTCAAGAATATTCACAGTTACACTAGCTGGATTATTCAAATGACTCACTGAGTTTTCCTGCTTGAGTACGCCACTCAAAGGAAGAAGATTAAATACAGCTCAGTTCACAGTACGATTTTAAATAACACTAGAATAACCAGAGAAAAGTTTTATTAAATTCTTATACAAATCATAAAATCAGTTTGTTTTTAACTAGACAATAATTCAATTGAATTGGGACCACAATAATGATGGGGATTCAAATTTTAATCCTTTTACAGGATATTCTTCAAATTCTTTCTTTTCCAAAATACCCATTTTAGAGATGAAACAATATCTAATGCTATCAATACATTCTGATTCTCTACTGCAAGATATTATCTAGTATTAAACTTACTGATTTCTGAACACATCACGTTGACTTAGGTATGCAATCACAAGATTAATTAGATGTGAACATAGAAATGAACTGCATCCAGTATCTCACCCATTCAAGAATTGCATTGGCTACAATGTTCTACCTCCTAACTGGTTAATTCACTTTCATTTAGACAAATATCTCTGAACGAATGCAAAGAATATTTAAAACAAGAGAGCATAAGATAATTGTCTAAGGCTTTATAGAGGTAATGTCAAATCAGGAAACTGTGACATCTCCACCTCTAAACACCATGGGCAGGGGCCTCCCTGGTGGGGCAGTGGGTTAAGCAACACACTATGAAGCAAACCACAGCCACTGTAGCACAAGTTCAATCCCTGCTGCCGGCCAGGGAGGGGACCCACATGGCGCAACAGACCTCTCCTGCTGTGCCCGCTGCTCCCCTCAGCAGTGTACTTCTGTTGATCTGCCTGTTCTGCTCCCCACTCTCTGTGGTGAATCCTCTCACCCCCCACACCTCTGGCCTGTACCCCAGTGCTTGTATGCATAAATAAATAAATCTTTAAAAAAATAAAAATAAATAAACACCATGGGCAGGCAGCTTTGTCCCTTAGCTACCTTTGACACAGAGTCTATTCAACTTGATCAGTAATATCAAACATTTCTTCAAAATAAATCCACACTCACCATACATCACTGATGAATAACTCTAATTTTAGAAAGATGTCTTTCAAAAACTAGATCTTTGCTCTGTGCTTCTTATTCTGCTTTAGGGAAGTCTGTGCTTTAGGAAAGTCTCTGCTCTTGGAAAAACACAACACAAATGTATCCATGCTTGCTCCTAATAATCTTAATGTTAATGTTGCCCTCCCACAGGGAATTCTCCAGATCAAGACTCTTCGAGTGTTTTAGAAGTTGTCTCTAGTTGTTAGAAAGAGGGGGAAGAGAGAGAAACCAACCAATCAATAGGAGAAGAATATTTCTTGAACTCATAAATGGTAGGCGTCCATCATAAGTTTTTCTTAGATTTTTATGATCACAAAATTCCTGTTTATTACCACATTTATAGATGAGGAAATAGAGAATATACCATTAAAGTGACATGCTCACAAATCTGGTAAATGACAGCGCTTAGATTTTAAATAAATTTTGTCTGAACCCAGATCTGTATTTTAAGTAACAACCCAGAGTCTCTCTTTAAGGTTAGCAGGAGCCCATGAATATGTATTCATTCAAAGAAGGTGGTCAACAAGCCACAGTACAAGTGGTCCTGCTGCTTAGACCTCTCTGACCTGCCAGACCCTACGCTACTGAATGACATCTGTGTTATGAAAAGGTGACTACAGAGTTGGGGTTGGGACAAAATTGGTGAGAGGTGGACTAAGTTGGAGGATTATGGATGTGATGGGTGTGGTGTAGTAACATACACAGAAGAGGGGTAAACCTATACCCCCAAATCATATGTAGTGTTGTAAACCATTGTTACCTCAGTAAGAGGGGTGGAGAGAGGAAGGGAGCCCCTTACAAGTCTACCAGCCATCTTCAATATGAGGGCTTGTGAAATGCCTTGATGTCATCTAATACGTCTTATCTGTTAATTATTGAGCACATATATATGTACATACTGATGGTTACCAATATATCAAATATTTAACATTAAAAAAACAGGCTGCTTAATCTTCAAAATGATGAGGTGGTATGGCTTTGATATTTTGTAGCTGAGCACACTGAGGTTCACAAAGCTCAGACTGATAAGGGATACAACTCCACTTTATCAACTAATTTAGGAGCCCCATTACAATGGACAGTGAGGTTGAGGGTGTTATGACATAATGTACACTGTCTGAAATGCGGCTTACACCAAGCTTGCACAAAATATTTGCTTAAGAATATATTCTGGGGCCTCCCTGGTTATGCAAGGGGTGAAGCACCGCAGTATAAAGCAGCCACAAGTCACTATAGTGCGAGTTCGATTCCCAGCCAGGGAGGCAACCCACATGGAGCAGCAGACCTCTCCTGTCTTGCCTGATGCTCCCTTCAGCAGTGTGTTTCAGTCAGTCTGCCTGTTCTCATCTCTACGCTGTCTCTGGTGAGTCTCTCAACCCCCACACCTCTGGCCTGTGCCCCAGTTCTTGTATACATAAATAAATAAATCTTAAAAAAAAAGAACACATTCTGAAATGTGGTTAGTTTTTCTGTTATTATCATTATCATTTGCACATTTACAAGAAAAGAGCGAGATTCAGCATGCACTCTCCAGCAACCCGCACACTGCTTACAGCATTTCTTTTGTGAAGGAAAATTAAGCAGTAAGATCATTTCAAAAATAAAATTCTCCAGGAATACCAATGTACATGACAGATAAATAGCACAACTTCTTTGGTTAAAGTGGTGAGGGGAGAAAGAGAATAGATCCTTGTTTTCTTTTCTCACAAACATTCTTCCCTCCCATCAATTCCCGCTACACTCACCAAACCTTCTCTATCTTCAGTTGGTTTTAGAGGACAAAATTTGAAAACCAATAGCTACGGGGGAATATTCTGGATGATGATGATGATGATGATGATGATGATGATGATGATGATGATGATGATGATGAGACAGCAACTAACATTTAGTTTTGCTTACTGTGAAGTTATAATAGAAACTCCAGACTACTCTGTTTATGATAGGTTACCACAAGCTTTAACACATTAACACAAACCAGTTTACTATATAACAGACTTTCAGTCTACTAGTAGATAGGAGATCTCAGGAATACAATATAACTTAATACTAGAGCCCATGAAGGCTTCACAATGTGCACCTGACCCAATCAAAGACAGCTAGAATCCTGGCATCCATTCACACAGACAAGCAACATAATGCCTGAGCCCGAGTATTACAAACACCTTACATGAAGTTTACAACCTAAGAATATTTAAGGACATTCTAAAGGGAGCTAACACACTTATAAGATATTTGGGGATCTAATAGGATTCTAATAGCAAGAGAAAAAAGGAGGTTGAAGTACATCACAGATAAACTAATTTAACATTTTAAAAAAATTTTAGACATACTGCTATAGTGAAAACAAGTTAGTGAAGGCTACAGCAAATTTTCTTACATTTCCTCTTACTTGTAAGGACATGATTATCAGCAAATGATATTTATAACCATCAAGGGGGAAAAAAGTAAACCAGAAAGCTGACACTCCATTAGCAAAATGGATAGAATGGATAATCTAAAGGAAAATAATTAAAAGACATAGTTTGTCAATGTCCAAAATTTATACTGTTGATGATCAATTTAATCTCATTAAAATATAGACTGACTGTCCCAGTAATCATGGGCTCAGTCTCCCCCATAAGTTTTCCTACTAAATAAGTTAATTTTCTTCTCATAACAGAAGAAAAAGATGAGGGAGAGAAGTATCGGATTTAGTGTAAATATATAATAAAATATTACATTAGGAAACATCATGTAGGGCTGGCTTTTAAACTTTTCTGTTTGTTTCCATTCAAACACTCCTGTGAGGCAGCAGGACTGACATCATTTCCATTCTTATTTAGTTAGGTAAGGTGGGACCCTTGCCTGCAGCCTCCCTCTGGCACCTGAACTTAGGTCTCAGATTCTCATATCAGGGCCTTTCCAATATACCCACATTCTTGAGAAGAGAATACAATTGCCTGAACTCCCAGGGGAACTATTTCCTACATTAAGAAAATTCCCTAAAATTCCCACTTATCGTTTGGCTCTAAAAGTATAGAAAAGTGTTAAAAAGCAAAAGAAAATCAGCCAAGGGCAGTTTCTCCACCTCACCCTGCTGATGTGCCAAATTGATTCGGGGCATGATGTGTTGCCCTCTCTGGCCTGGCTCATCTGCAGCTCAGTGCTAAGAGCCCATCAGACCCAGTCACAGGGAGCCCAGATGAGCAGCACTGAGAGAGTGAGAGCTTGAATGGAGATTTTGATTCCGACACCAAGGGCATGCCGGGAGGGTGGATGCAACCAGCCTTCTACCTGCACATCTACCCTCCCCTCCTCTGTCACCAAGCTTGTACCGCTAGGGCCAGTCTATCCAATGGGCCTTTTCCAGGACCTCATGCCCCAACTCAGTTCTAAGCAGGACTGTAGCAGAAATTAGTCCCCAAAGTACAGGTCAGGTGGCACGCTAATGTTCACATTTGGTTTATGGAGCCCTGTTTCCCAAGCCTGTCTCTGCTTCTGACAGACTTTACATGAACTTGCTGGACTCACCTGCTCTGAATCCTGACACTTGGAAGCCTTACAATTGCACCTAAGCAGCTGCAGACAGAGTCCTTCAGCAGATATGAGTTCTTTGCATCCCCAGAATTCAGTGCTCCGACTGCTGGACATTTTCGGAAAAGCTCGCAATTATGATGTTTGATAGTCCCCGTTCTCCTTCCTTCCACTGAGAGTTCGCACCAAGTCACACAGCTGGAGGACAACTACTACTGTTACAATACTGGGCAGAGGATTTCTCCTTCCTAGTCCCTATTAACTTCACAGGAAATCCAAAAGAATCAACTCAGATACTTAGGATGCCTAAAAACAATGAAATATTTTCAGGATGCTAAGTCTCAATAAGTAAAAAAGTCATGAATCATAATTTCTGAGTTATCCAAATGTTCATCAAGCAAGGAAGAAAATATTTTACTCTGGCTGTAAATAAACTTTCAATCTTACACAGATCTATTTATTGGGAGCTTACTATTCAGCAATTAAGTTTAAATAGGCAATCACCTAATTGGTTTCTTACCCTTAGAAAGTATTATGCATTTGAAATAGTCTTATACCAAACTGAAATTTCTAGCATTCTTGAACAAAGCTTTTCAGTTGAGAATAATTAAGCTAGTTCTAACAAATGAAGCCAATATTTCATATCTCTGCTATATTCTGAGACACAAGGATCAAAATCTCTTACTATAGAATCTATTTGAGTGAAAAGATAAAGACATACCTTCCTCTATTCCTCCCACTAAGTACAACTAAACAATTAAACATTATATATAAAACAAACACAAGAAGACTCTGACAGAGAGAAGACAGACTGGCTATAGAACTTGGCATCTAAAGAATACCACAGTGCTGGGTTCTCTGGGTTTTTTGACTGATATGTCCCAGATTGGATAATAGAGAAGTCAGCTATCCAGAAATGCCAATGGGCATGGACAAAGAACAGCCCCAGGGAAAGCCCATTGTCTCAAACCAAAGGACCAGAAAAGGGGCAGCCTAGTAAGGCAGAAAGTTTTTGGAAAATAACTGTTCTATTCTCGCTAAACACCACAGTAAACATGGCCACTCCTACTATGTCAGCACAAACCTAGTGGAAAACCTAGATTTTCACCAACTGAGCTGTAAAAAGGTGGTCCTGCGCCTGCTACCTCTTGCAATGTTAAAGCAGGTCTAGACAGGGAACTGGGACTTTGAACACAACCCATTGGGATGGTGTCAGAGGGTACCCAGTGGAGAGTTGTGATTTTGACCATGGGTCAGTGGTAATAAATCCTTAGGAAATCTTTCATGGGTTCCAATGAAGGCTAAGTGGAGAAACCAGATCTACAATCCCACCTTGCAGTAATGATGTAGTATCTCCACCCACAAGAGCAGTGTCACAGGAGGCTGTAAAAATATTGATACATGATATAAATAAAATCCAACATGTTCAGGCTTCACTTGAAAATCACTTATAATACCGAGAATCAGGATATCTCAAACTGGGTAAGAAAACACAATCAACAGATGCTAGTTGAGATGAGACAGATTTTAAAGAGCTAACATTAAAAGTGATTTAACCAACAATTATATATACATATGAAACAAGGGAGGTAAGAAAGAAGGAAGAACAAGAGGGAAAAAATAGAAATTCAAATTAAAGAGCATACCAAGTGAATAAGCTCAATTGCAGAATGGAGGGGATGAAGAAAAGACTAGGTGACACTGAACAGAGAATATCAGTTAGTCTAAATAACAGAGAGAAAGTAGACTGGAAACAAAATGTGTGGGACTATAACAAAAATTCTGACATTTATGTCTTTGACATCCCAGAAGAAGAGGAGAGAATGAGGTTGAAACAAACATTCAAAGTAATAATAGCTGAAAATTTCCCAAATTGGCAAAAAAACATAAACTAACAGATTCAAGAAGCTGGGTAAATCCAAACAGGATAAAACCTAAAAAGCCACGACAAGACACATGATAGTCCAACTTGTGAAAAACAAAGACAAAGAAAAATATTTTTAAAGCAGCCAGAGAGAAATGATGCAATAGCTATGGAGGAGACTATTCTATTAACAGCTGATTTCTCATGAAAGTGCTGCATCGAAGTCTTTTTCATTATTTTCACAATTTCTTTTTTTTTTTAACCCCTAGGCCATCAGGGAGGCCCTAATCGTTTGAGTTTTTTAATCATTAACATTTTTTAAATTTATATATATTTGACATCACTTGTAATCCCCATGTATTCCCCATCACCATATCACCAGTGCACCATCACCTCAGTCCCCCATGCTCCCGTCTTCCCTCCCCACCAAGTGTCCCCAATTTGTCCTTGTCTTTTCATTTTTGGTTTTTGTATTTTCACAATTTCTAAATCTTCTCTTCCTGTACTTCTTTTAAAATCTCAACTACCTAATTTTTTCTTGTGCAAAAATCTAAGCAGACAGAATACCACATATACTAACAAAGTACTGCTCTGATGTTTTAAATTGAGAATCAACACTGTGCAGTAATATGTTGAAATACATTTGCTCCTAAAGCGTTAATGTTCTTTGTATTTGGGAGTGGCTTTGGGCTTGGTGCCATCAGATTTGCCCTTTGTGGCTTCTCACATCCCAGACTTGGAAAATATGAGCCACAATACAGAGAAAGGTAAGAAGCCCAGCAGAGCCCCTTAGTGATAAATGAGTTTGTATCATCTGTCATTAGAACTTCCTGCCAACTGGGTCATTCCCTATTAAATTACCACTTGTCAATGTTTAAAATACTGATTGATAAATGATGGTGCCAAAACTGATAACACGACAGCTTTTATTTTCTAATAATCCTAGTTACCACAGCCTGCTTGTCAAGACAAAGATACCATACTTATTTTCTTAAGTACCTTCCCAAAAGACAATTTAATCTAATACAATGCTAACAGGTATGATATTCGGCCCTCTATCTGTTACATACTGACTCCACTTGCCAAAATAAACCTACTGGCGATTTAGTGATATGAAGAGCTCCAAGTTTCACATTTCATCAAATGCAAGTAATCTGTTTTATCAATATAAACTGCATTTTAATGAAAAAATTCTTTTCTTCAGTATACTTCACTTTCAATGCCCTTGAGTATAATAATTCGTTCATGCTGTAGAACAAGAATGTTTTACAAGACCTTAACTCTCAGGAGAAATTTCTTGGTAAATACAAAATGCGAGTTTTAGGGGAATGTGCTGTACGCACATGAACGGTACCCAATGTTACAAAAACACAACAGATTGCACTTAGATTTCAGTTTAAATATCCTTCCTTGATATTGCATAAGCAACTTGTCACTGGAACAAAGCTTAGTTGAGCAACTAGGTGACGGGTAAATGAAATGGGACACATATCCCTAAGGTCTAAGAATGAAAACACATCAGAACACACTTCAGACATATGTTAAGGCAGAACCAGTCATCAGGACTCAAAGCAGTTTTAATGACCTGAAAATTCTCGCGTGTTTGCTTCCTTCTTAGTGGTTCAATGTGAAAATGCTTTGACTAAATTTAAACGTGACTGTACAAAGTTGCACCTAAGTTTATATGGCAGTAGGCCAATTTCAACTGTTTATAAAACGGTCCAGGATCCCTCTTTCCCACCAGTACCTCCTCCAAAAGTTACCTCTAGTAACATTTTGTTTCTCCCTCTTTCACTCTTCCTATTAAATACAAGCAAAGCCTGTTTGTCAGTCACTCAGTGTCACACACCTAACTATGTTTTGGTCATCTATCACTTTTCTTACATTTTTGTTCAATCCACTGAAAATGACCAGCAGCAATGTCACTGGTAGAAGGATGAAAATGACAGAAATACAGTACCAATAAATTCTCACCTGTGCCATGTCTTTCTGTGGCACATTTATGTCTTATTTGTCCTCTAAATCATACATTATTCTTCAGTCTAAAACCCGGGAACCTTTGCCGAAACCCAGGATAAATCATACATTATTCTTAACAGAAAGGCTACTATGTCTTTCCCCCAGATTTGTGTGGTGCTAGACTGCATGCCCAATGGTGAGCAAACGTTTAATAACAAATACAAGCAAACAGTACTCACAGGGGCTTTTACTGGAGATAGCAGGGCTAACAGCTCCCGGAGCAGGGACAAGGAAACCAGGAATTCACTCACTCACCAGCAGAGAAATAAAAAGTTTTGCCCTGGAATCTCTTCCTTATAGGTGCTACCACTGAGCAGTGAAAAGCAGAAATCTCCCAAGAAAGGTCCGGAGGCAGTGTGGAATAAAGTATCTAGGTAAAACAGCTCTTTTACATAAATGCATATTTCATAATGTTCCATGGGTGTCACCAATTTCTGTCAGGTGTTTTGTCTTCCAGTAAATGTTTTAAAAAATAGTAAAGTCTGTATTAACATATGTATGAATTAGTAGTCAACCATCACCTAAGAAGTGAAGCAAACACTGAGTTGCCAAAATAACATTTGTGTATTTTTTTTACATCTGCATGTGTTTGTGTGTGTGTGTGTGCACGTATGCGTGCACATGCAGGGGTGGAGAGAATGTATATAATTAGGGATGATTTATAAAATATGCGTAAGCCAACTGGTAAGAAAAAAAAATTTAGTTAGCATAATCCCACCATTTAGCTATAGCTACAAGTAACATCTTGGCACATATCCTTCTAAGCATGATTCTCTTTTCATACATGGACATTTAATCTGTATACATCTTGACATGTGGAGTATATATATATAAGGTAACAGACTACTAATGGAGAGCTTTCAAGCACAATGCACCAAGTACCCGTGGATTTTCATACCCTGTTTCCAAGAATTGCTTTCAAGTTAGCTAAAACTCAACCATTTCTATTGTTCCACCCACCTCTATACCCCTCCAAAAAGAGCATATAGAGAAATACAAAAAACCCATGTATATTCTCTCAGGTAACATGGCTCTGATTTTTGTATCACCATCATACCACTCTTCATTGTATACAGCTTCAGGATTTATAAAGTCCTACAATCCCATGAGGCAAATAGGAAAAATATTCCATTTTGTAGATAAGAAAATAAAGCCCAAGATCCTGTAGCTGAGGGCAGAAAGAACAAGAGCCCAAACCTTTCATGAAATGCAGTGTTGTTTTCAAAGCCCATTTTCAAATGCCCTACATTTGAGGTATCTGTTTCTGTCTACTTACTAGCATAGCTATATGCATGTAGCACACCTGCAGTCATTTTCAGTCCCTCTTTGATGCAGTAACAGGACAGCAAAAGGGTAAAGCTTAGTGAACACTAGTCTGTCTCTGTTTAACGTGAGCAGCTTCTGTTTAACGAGAGCAGCTTCGGCACCACCTAACACTCATTAATAAGTCCCATTTCTTCATATTGTCCTCAGTCAGCTATGTCCACTCATCCTGACTCCCTAGCAATGGCCTGCTCTCCATCTGTACTGTCCCCACACTGACGAGAACATTTCCACCTTCATTGAATTGGCCAGCCCCAGATCTACACAGCTTATCTCCTCTCCTCTTTTCAAATTCAGCCTCACAGAATATCAAGTGAAATCATCGAAGCTTTCTTTATGTTTCCAGTTTAAGAGTCTTTCAACTCTACTCATTTTACTGCTCTTCAACTTGAGCCCTCTTATTTCTTAACCTTCATAACTTAGCCCATTTGTCTATACTAGAAAAGTATGCTATAAAATATAGAAACTCTCAGTCTCTGAAATGGATTAATGAAGCAACACATAATTTTAAGCATGTGAAACTTCTAAAAATAATTATATAAACCATTGGATTATTAAACAAACTAAAAGTTTGAGTGATAAATACCATAATTCTGTTTTGCCACTGTCTTGTTCCCATAATGATAAATAACTGACTTGGCTTTTTAAATAGGTCAGTGTGAGGTTTGTTTCTATTTGACACGTTGATAAGGGTGTGCTTTTCTGTGTAAAAGTGAGTTCCAAAATGTCAATTTTCTATGCATATACAGCAAATGCTGGTGCATACATAATTTAAAGTATTTTAAAGTTTTCAAAATTAATCTAAGACCTATAGTGCACTAATATTTTAAAAACAACATTTGTCTCCTAACAATATGGTATGTTATATGACTTGAAATGTGTTACTGTCCTTCAACATTCATATCAGCTGCAAGTGTTTTCAACTATTATTTTATTTTCTCATTTGTCTTCAACTCTGTAGCATACTGCAAAAATGCCATAGCATCTGAAAACTGTTACAGTAAGCAACCACTATATCAATCAGTCCTCTTATGAGTTCCATTTTACATTTCAGCTACAAACTGTTGAATGCAAAAGATTTATCTATGTTCAAGAAAACTAATTTTCTCTCTAGTTATTACTAAGATAAAGAACTGGAAATATTTTTAAAACACAGGATATGTCTTACAGAAGTTCTGGCTACATACAAGTATTCACAAAAATACAAATATCAATTTTTCCAGTTTCAGGAAACACTGCTATGTGATGCTGCTCCTGCTTTAGCCATAAAGAGGGGGATCATGAGAATTCTAAACTAACAAGGACTTAACAATTTTGGATCCCCAGAACCTCCTGAGGATATAGACACACAGAAGATCTAAACAAATATTTCATACACTCATCCTTGAAAATGTGCACTGGATAAAAACCTGAATATTCAAATAGACTGTAAAGTCTAAGGAAAGGAAGTAATACAAATAATAACAATTAAGTCTGCAGAAAGTCATTGTTGGATTAATCCTCAGAGTTCATTATTTACATAAATGGACAATTAGAATGAGGAGGTATTGAAAAGGCAGCAAGGACTCCAACTATGTGAGTTTTAGTCCTAAATTTGTACTAACCATGTACAACTTCCTGTCAAGCTCCAATTTAGTAGCATCCTAAGCTCTAAATATGAGACATTATTGTCTTTCTAAAAGGGCAATTTCTACCACGGCTTAGGGCAGTCCCTCAGATGAAAATGTATCATTGCTCCTAAACAGGCAAGCAAAGGAATTCTTGCCTCTTCATGTCATCTTCTCTGACATCCCGCCTTAACACTGGTTCTATCTGTACCTTCCTCCTCTGTACCCATTTCATGGTGTAACAACCAGGGGGCAATGCAGCAGAGGAGTGCAACAAGAATTTTTCAAGTTCAAGGTTCTGGGTGGAGGACCAGCCTCACTACTGCCTGCTCTGGGACACCTGCCAAGTTACCTAGACTTTTGATGCTTTAGTTTCTCTATCTGTCAAATAAAGCAATAAAAGTACCCGCTTCACAGAGATGCTTAAAGAACAAAGAAATCATGAACATAAAATGTAAAGTTATCTAAACATGAGCCCTGGTTTTTAATACTCTGTTTTTTCTCCTTCACCACACCCTGAATCTCTGAAATGTAAGTATTCTTGATCTCTTTCTTCATGTATCAAAATGAAAACAAGCAATTAGTAACACCTTCCCTAGAAACTAAAAAGTAGTATTTAAAACATAAAATCCATCTACCAGTTGCAATGACATAATTTTTAAATGCTATACCAATGCAAAGTAACAAAATTACTGCTATTATATGTCATTAAGATAGGAGATAGCAGATGGCTAAGGGCTGGAAAGTCATATGATAAATCTCCAAAAATCTTATGAAGAATGTGAGAGAAAAAGTCTGAAACTCATGGCATATAATAAATATCTGTTGGAAATGCAATTCCAATTTCCTCTAGTATCAGATGATCAAAAGTTATGGTAAAGTTTAGTTTTGCTACCTTTCCACCTTCTCTTGTGTGCCACACATCCTTGTAGCACACATCACTCCATGAGCCTTCTGTAGTAAATACAATCACACTACTTTCTAGGTAGGTCCTTAAGCCTGATATGTTTCACATAAGTCTAAATGCTCTGATATCTGTATTATTTTTCACCTCACACCACCCCATATTCTGGATTCCTGTGAGAAAATACAAGATTGTGGGTCTTGGAAATTCCAAGCCTTAGTTATAGACCTCAGAATTACCTCATTTATAAAATGGAAAGAAGATTAGCTAGGAAATCTCTAACTTCTGTTCTACTTAAAAACAAAACAAAATGATGACTCCACCTCAGGAAAGTATTTTAAAAGGCAATCACCTTAAACAAATTTATACTAAATTCAAAATGAAAGCTATATTTAATGGATATATGCTTTCAAGTAGAATCATGAACACATAATGTGATGAAAACTATGAATCTTTGCCAAAAAAAAAACACATGCACACATACACATATCCACAAAATTTTATATACAGGTCCAGCAACATCAAACTCTAAACAAATTTTAGTGAGAAACACTTCTCTACTAGGTAAACTTCAGTAAGTATCAAGAAGATGGTCTTAGGAAAGCTAGGATCATATCAGCTAACTCTTAAATTATACCATGTCAAGAGCTCCCTAAACTATAAAAACATACAGCTGGCTCTACTTTTATTGATTATCATAGTACTTCACTGAGATCAGAGTCAAGGTCTTTGTCATATCTAATCAATTTGCTCTTTCTACATTTTTCTATTGTATATTACCGTTTCAAAGGATAAATAACTAGTCAGTATTTCAGTAATAATGACAACTCCCTTACTTAGATCTAACTCTCTCAAGGGTTCATTTTATTACATTTTCTTTTCTTTCAATCATTTAGAGGAAACAGCTAAGACCTAGTCTTAGCTGTCTCTACTCACTGGTCAAAGTTAGGAGTATTGCAATGGGAACAAAAAAGCATGAAGAAGGAAGGCACTGTGAAAAAAAAAAAAGCTATTAAATAACTGTAAAAGAATCCCTCCTGGAATATAGATACTGCCTTGTAGGATGTAAAGCGATCTTAACAAAAGATAGTTATTGCAAAATGTCTAAGAAATTTTGTATGAAAATATTTCCAGAGCTGTGCCAGCGTTATGATTTCAGTGGGAGAGATGGCCTCAGCCCCACAGCTACTCTTTCCATCTACCTTGGGTATTTTAAAGTACCCAAGACAAAGCAATCCAACATTTATTTCCATAGTTGTCTAAGTCCCTTTTGATGTCCTTTTCCCCTTCACTTTCTCCTTAAAAAGAAGAGAAGACAAGGAAGTGGAGGGAGGAGGAAAAAAATCTTTGATATCTCCAAGTAAATTTATGAAGAATCTACCAGGTAAAAGTGGCACAACATTTGAGGAAAATTATCCCCTAAAAAGTGTTTATACAGTGTTGTAAAATAAAAGGGCTTGTAAAAACAGAGATGATTGCTTTGTAGTTATAATAACAATGAAAACAGTAGAGAAACCAGAGTCCAGGATGAAAATTAATGGCGCTGTTGATTAAGAGAATAGGAATAGATTCCACATAAAACAGGTTTTTTTAAACTCCTAATTCCATTTAACTTGGAAAGACAAGGAGAAAGAGAAGATAAAGCTACACATTTAAATCTGACAAAGGGCAGTACTTCTATGCAATTTATAATTAATCTGCAGGACCATATGTCAGTTGAATTTATTGAGAAAAATAGTTTAGTGCTATTTTATAAGGGTAAGACGTTAGAAGAAAAAGTATTGCAATTGGAGTTACACTGGCTAAGAAAATATTATAAGAGCTATTAATCACCAAGATTCAGGTCATAAGTTGGCTTGTAGCTAGAGTCAAGAGAAAACACTGCATAAGTAGCCAGGTGAATTGTGAGTGTTTTATATCATTCTCTAGGTGTTTCAGTGAAGTCACCGCTAAAGAAGAAAATACCAGAGGACATTCTACCTTACCTACAACTTATTTAGTATTATGATCTACTTGACCATTCTTAAAATTCCAGTAATCATTCTATCATCTTCCAAAAACCTTGCTTTTGTAGTAGGAAAATGAAAACTCTCTTTCATCCCCTCAGTGCAATTGCCTGTGTACAAGATATAAAAAGTAAGTCTGTATGTATTTTATCAGTAGTCAGGGCTGCTGCCTGGGATAAGGATTGTTAAAAGTTCTACAGGATTCTAATATAAGGTGAAAATGACTATATATAAATGATCAGAGTAAAAGGCAATAGGATTACTTCAAAATACTCATAATGGGGGCCTCCTGAGTAGCTCAGTGGGTTAAGACACAGCACTATGAAGTTATCCACAGCTACTGCAGCAAAGAGTTAGATCACTGGCCAGGAAGGTGACCCACATGGTACAGCAGACCTCTCCTTTCTCACCCACTGCTCCCCTCAGTAGTGTGTTCCAGCAGATCCACCTATTCTGCTACCTACTCTGTCTCTGGTGACACCTCTGCCTTGTATCCCCATTCTTATATGCATAAATAAATCTTAAAAAAATACTCAAAATGCACATACTTGTATGTACACACACACACACTCACATTCTTCTTGTAGCTCATATCCTCTAAAAGGAAGCTAAATATAACCAGTATAATAAACAATTGATATCTCCTTTAATACAACATAAACAGTGAAAAAATAACTTCTCAATTACTTTTATTTATGCATTTATTTATTAAATATTATTTTCTTATACCATTGTTCATTTTTGTGCACTATTTGGTTTCTCCCATCAGGTGCAGTGCCCATAGTTCTCCCACAACCTGTGATCCATTACCATAGTCTTTCGTATTCTTCCCTCCTCTGTTTCGTCCTCCCTCCTGTCTTGTATGCCTCAGATCTATGGTCAGCTTGCATGTTTTGCCTTTTTCTCACTCTTCATCTAGTTTCTCTCTATATATGAAGATTTGTATAGCCATATTTAAAACCTATTTAGCTTTTGCCACATTATCATTATTTCCTGACTATAAAGCCATGGGAAAAGATTTGTTTCCTGGAAAAGAATCCCCAGCTATTATCCATATGCCCTCCTCAACTTTCCCAATCATGTCATATTGTTCCAAGAATAAAAGGACGTTATTTTTCCTATCATAAAGCTACAGTTATAGACAACAATTTGAATTTACTTTAACAGTGATATAATAGCATTACTATGATTAAAGGTCTGTCAGTTCTTCCACCTTAAGGCACTTTTAGGAATTTCACAACCTTAACATTTGGATTTGTTTCAGGCATAAAGAGGATTTACAAAACCTCAGATGTAAAAATGACTTTTCATTGTTACTATAAGTCTTAAAACTATCATATTGCTCTATTTAGAACTTTAAAAGGTTACTTAGATTGAGAATGTTTTATTAAGTTGGACAACTGACCAAAAAGGATTTAAATTCTTTTGGAAATTCCTAAGAATACAAAGGAAACCAATGGTCAGAACACCTTACTATAGACTGAAATATGATCTGCAAAATTTTTAAATCTTTGATTTTTATATTAGATGTATGGACATTTGAAAGAATCAACTTAAGGTTCTATATTATCTAATTCAAAGTATAAGAAGGACTTCTTTAAGCAATTCATACCTGTCTGTATTATGAGAAATAATGTAAGGAATATGTTTGAAAGACTTGGCCTCAATTCAAAATACCACAAACTTTAAGTAACTTAAATGTCATTTTTACCCAATTGATAAAAACTAAGTAAATCTCTCTTAAAAAAAAAATGGCACATAGTCCTTCTGCTTGAATACTCCCTCAGGTTAAATGTAAGGACCACATAAAACACTCTGAAGTTCTAACAACTCTATCAGTAATGCCTCTGGAGCAAAAAACTTACAAATTATCCATGCTCTAGTCTGTTACCAGAAGCATTTTAAATCCCCTCTCAACCATACTCCAAAACCCCAGAATGTCTCTGCATTCATTCTGCTTCACAGAAGCAAGTGCTACATGATGACTTCATTCTCATGTAACTTTGTGGTACTGTCATAAAAGCACAAGCTTTGGAGTCAGATCAAGGTTTGATTCATGGTTCTACCCTTTGTTTGAAATATGACTATAAGCAAGATAAACTTCATCTTCTCATATTAAATCGGCTTATAATAATACATATGGCTGTGTGAATTTAAAAAAGTTAAATGAATGAATCATACAATATCTTACTCAGAACACAAACTTGATACTAACATTAAAAGGGTGAAAAAGTCCATTTTCCTGACTTTATAGGTATTATATCATAGAACTTGATGTGCCAGACTGAGGAGCTAAGTCAAAGGGGAAAGAACCAGAGTCAAGGAGAAGCGCTGGCACTGGGAGCTATCCCTGGTGCTGCTCTCAGACCTAGGGTCCATGGCCTATTGGGCCCTTCACCCTATATTTCCACACTTCTTAAACAAACTGGATTAGGATTCCAGGATTTAATTTCAATTTAGTAACATGTTTCTTCCATTTTATGTTTCTAATCTTAATATTTATTTACTTCTCTCAGGAGTTGATTTTATTATTTTCCCAAATGAAAACTCAGCCTGATACCAAATTGCTTTCTTTTATGAACACTTTTTGGCCTTGATAGTTGACAGGTTGTTGGATAGTACATATAATTTTTAATTTTTTTTATTAAGGTAACATTGGTTCACAACACTATATACAATTTAGAAACATCTTTAGATGTATGTTACCACCCCCACAGACCAAGACACCCACAGCCATCAACATAGTCCATTGTGCCCCATCCCACCTTTGCTCTTTACCCTTTCCCTCCCTTACTGGTAGCCTTAGCTTTATAGCCAGATTTGTAGGCATTGTTTTTGGCTTGGTTTTGTCTGACGCTATTTTATTTCTCTATGTTAGACAAATGAACAAAACCACCTAGTATTTGGGGTATTTTTTTTTTTTGGTTTTTTTTTTTGTTTGGTTTTTTTTTTGTTTTTTTTTTTCCTTCTGGCTTATTTTTCTTAGCATTATCCCCTCAAATTGCATCCATGTTGTCACAAATTCACAAATGGCAAGAGTTCTTATTTTTTTTAAATAGCTGAGTAGTATTCCATTGTGTATATATACCACCTCTTCTTAATACATTCATCTGCCCTAGAAGGCTTAGGTTGCTTCCATAGCCTAGTAACTGTAAATAGTGCTGCAACATACACAGGAGTGTATATATTTCTTCACCTTGAGCTATAGCCTCCATAGCTCTGAACCCACCAATGATGATTACCAAAGAATGATATATGACCTATACCCTACAATTTTCTGAGAAAAAGCATTACTGCAACAATAATTAAAAATAACTAGAAGATTTTAAAAAGAACTAGGAGTGTTGCTAAATCATTCCAGGAAAGTTGGGGCTAAGTATTAGTGCTAGGTTGACAAAATTATGGCAAAAACAGAAGCACTACTTTTCTTAGGACCTTGGCAGACATAACTAATCTATTATAGAATTAATTCTACTTTTAATCTAGAATATAATCTGAATCCCTCAACACCTTCTAAATAGCTATAAAGAGCCAAAGGTAGCATGCAAGCAGAAACCTAGCTATCGTACCTGAATTAGTATGAACATTAGAATTTGAAAAAGAGGGTTTTTTCTTTTATACTTTTCAAGTGACAGTTGAAACACTGTTAGAACATAAGTCAATGGTTTGGAGGGTGTAGAAGCATCCTTATATTGCAGTCATACAAACAGCAAGAACAAGGTTATAAAAGAATCTAAGTTTTCTCTTCTAAGACGGAGGTGTTAGTCTTATGTCCTGGATAAATTCCAACTTAGGTAATTACATTCTGCTTACCTCACCCCCCCTAGCAATTTTTTCAAGTGAATCAAGTATTATTCTTCACTTCCTACCCTAACCTGCTGTGTAGTGTTGCAATGAGCTGTTAAACAGCTGCCATGCTTCACTCTACAATGGTGACTGTGCTTCACTGTATAATTTGTAACTATCCACAGTGTGCTTTGGAATCTTTCAGGATGAAAGTGTTACCCTAAAATGCAAGATATCATCATCATTTTAAAGGCATACAGTACAACTGCTTATTTCAGTTAAACTCAGCATAACATATTTAGAAAATACCTTATTTCATGAAAAACCAAAAAACTAGGTTAAAATACCCATGAAACATGCCACAAAGATTACATGAAAAGGTATTTAAAGCAAGCAAACTATTTATCAACTACATGAATATTCTGCCAAAGAAAGGAGTAGTAGGAAGAACAAATGCTTAAGACATTTTTATTTGAAAATACATCTGTCTTCATCAGATGGTAAAAATTCCCAATGTCACCCAAGAAAAACAGTGAAGAGAAAAACTGAACGTTAAGTCAATGGAAATGGAAGAATGCCAACACTTACGGAGAAAGAGATCAAGGATAAATACAATTTTTAACATTTACTTATTTCTATCAGGACAGCCAAGGAATTATACAAATTTATTATCATGAAGGCATTGGCTTTTCACTATAGTTTGCCTGAGGACAGTTACAGACAGGAACATATTGAGTGTTGTGTCATCATGTAACCAGGAGAGGCACCTACAGATACATGAACCTTCCACGGATTGTTCCTTGGAAGAGATGCTTTAGTTCAGTGCTGCTTAACCCTGGCTGCACAGTGGAATAAACTAGGAAACCTGAAAAAAAATAATACTTGGGCTCAAATTCCAGATATTCTGGCTTACTTTATCTGGATATCAGCATTTTTTTTTAAAGCTCCACAAATGATTTTAATATGTAACCAATGTTAAAAACCATTGCTAAGGCTATTTTACCAACTTGGTTTAATTGTCATGTGCCTGGATTTCCTTAAGGGGAAAAATCACATTATTTGAGGACATGTGTATCATCATATATTTTTAATACAGACCACACAATTAGACCCAAAATATGTGTTTCATGGGGTTCAGCCTTTATCACGTGGGAGGGGAAATAGCTTCACCACCTCAGAACTGTATTTCTGAAGGGTCACAATTTTAATACAATATTTTAAACAGTAACTAAAAGAAATAATAATTCTCTACCTAGAAGTCTTTGAATTTACAGTTAGCTCTGGGTACATTATCTGTATGATATTATTTGTCTGTAGTAAACTGTATAATTTCATACTAGATTTTTTTCCTGTGAAATACATCCAAGCCATACCTTCTCTGTTCAGAAAATGAACTGTTTTCTTCTCAGAAAATGAATCATTTCATGATTCAGAGAATGAACTCATTACCATGCTAATCTACCTACATGTAGAAGTACTATACCCTCAACCAACCTGCACAGTCACAAAATGTAGATGAAATACCCACAAGCATGAGCGGAAAGGAGTTTTTAGAGCCAAGTACTCAAAATATGTAAGTGATGTGAAGAGCTGATTCTCTGGCTAGAAAGTAAAATGTAGTTCCACTGACTTTTAATGAACAGACTTGATCCACAACTATTAACTCTCAAAACTAGCCACAAATTAAAAAAGACAAAGAGAGACAAAAGAACAAAAAATAAACAGGGCAGTTGCAAGCATAAGTAGCAGGAAAGGTTGTTGTATAGCACAAGTAATTTTAAAGTGTTAACTAAGGACATACATTATATAAAGTTATTTTAGTGAATTAATTTAGTCATGAAAGAAGAGGTGGAAAAAACACTGACATTTCCCTGGTATATGAATATGACAGTGCCTGTGAGTGGCAGTTAAAACCGATAAAGCACAACATAGCTGTACAATAATAATAGGTAATGTGCAAAGAATACACGCAGAGTATGAAACACTATGTGCTCTCTCACTTCAACTCTATGATATAATATTCAGAAAATCTATAAGGGTCAGAAGGGTGACATAATTTCACCAAGTTGCACCACTAGAAAGTGGCTAAGCCAAAACTGAAGCCCATGTGTCACAAGCTTTCCTCTCTGCCACGTGCCCTTCTGTAACAGTGCAATGCTCTACCATCCTACCTCCACAACCTGCCCCTGACACACACTCACACAGTGGTGGCCTCTAAACTAACCAGAATGTCAGTTTGCCTCTAAGAACATCAGCCAACTATCTAAACAGAGCTTTAGGATAAAGTGAGGGGTTCACCTCATAGGCCAAGAGTAAGGCTAAAGAGGCACTGATGATCCAGTCAAAAACATTATCTCTCAAAGATACAGAGAAAAAGCTTAAGAGAAATCTGTAATCATAAGAAATAAGTACATTTTACAAAATTTGCAAAAAAGAAAGCACAAAAATATGGTACTTATATAAAATATTTCACTCAGGATCTGTGATACTTAGTTCCAGAAAAGGTAGATGATCAAAATTATTTTCAGGTTTTGAATTTCGAATGCTGGAAATTCCTATTCCTCACACCTAGAATAAATGTTATGTGAGTGAACCAGTGTTTACTGGAAGAGCAATATATGTTACAGGCAAATAGAGCTGGCAAAGTCATACACATTTTCATCTCAAAATGAGTTACAGATCAGAGATGTAGATGTTTTCAGTGAAAACCAGCAAGTTGTGATGCAACTGAAATATTTCAGACTCTTCTCAGGAATTTCTAAATACCACATATTCCTGACAAAATTGATCTCTTTTTTTTAAAATCAATGCTAGTTTATCTTAGTCTACTAGTTATTAGTACAACAAAAAACCCTGAAACACATTGCTAGCAGTCTCACAAATTGAGTCTTCAACATGCTTCTAAATTGGCATTCTGCTCCTTCAGTGCCCAATAACCTTGGGTAAAAAAAACCTCTCTGTTATAGTTTCCCCAGCTATAAAATGAAGGAATGAATACAGATGATTTTTAAAGTTTTGATATCTGAGGAACACTTCCAGTTCTGCAAAGTTCTGATTCTATTCTTTCTTAAGAAAGAATAAACTACCCAAAATTGAAAACAAAATGAATTTGTCAATAGTAGACATGCGGCTGTTTTTCTGATTTTCCTATTTCAGTTAATATAATTTTAAAATTCAAAATTATTTTTTAACTCATTCTCCCTCATCTTCTAATTCCAACAGAATTCACCACCTAATGCTGGATATTCCACTTTTCTATTGTCTCTTGCTCATGTCCTTTCAAATTAATTTTCACCGCTTGACACAGAAGCTCCCTCTTTAATTGGGAGAAAATAATTATAACATGCACTTTAAGATCTAGTGTTACAAAATTAATTTTGGAATATAAACATTAAGTGTGGTAGCTTTGAATAGACCCCTGCTCTCTCCATAGAATCACTTGGTCTCTTTGACATATCAGTTCATATTCAACAGAGCAGATTTGCAGTGGGTTTAAATGAGAGTCCTGTTTCAAACAGACAAATCAGTTCCCTACTTGTAAATGAACTTAGGTGTGTAGGCCATATTCACAAACTTCCTGATAGGAATGGGAAACAGTGGACTAGGGACTGATTTTCAAACAAAAACAAGAATAGACATTTGCATGGACACACAATATATCATACAGAAAAGAACAGAAGTTAACATTCTATTGTGTTGGGGTTTTTTTTTTTTTTTGGTGCCTACTATTACATAATAATCTTAATGGGTGCCAACATGTAAATAAGGAGAAAATTTCTACCACTCTCATTTCATGACTTTCTAAGAACACAACCAAGATTTCAGTTTAGGACAAAAGACAGCACTTAAAGAAGGGCAAGTGTTTCGGAAACCTTTAAAGAAGACTAAAACTACATTTCTGGAGCCTTCCCCAGAAGGTGGCACATGGGGTCAAGGTGCAGGACTATGAAGCCATCTGTAACCACTGCAGCATGAGTTCGATCCCCCTGACCAGGGACGGGACCCACATGGGATGGCAGACCTCTCTCACCCATTGCTCCCCTCAACAGTGTATTTCAGTCAGTCTGTCTGCTATGCCCCTATTCTGTCTCTGGTGAATCCTCTCACCCCCACCCCACACCTCTGACCTGTACCCCAGTTCTTGTATGTATAAAAGCAGCAAAAAAAAAAAAAAACACACTAAAGTTTCTATATTAAATTCTCACTATTATATCTGCAATTTTTTAAGTTCCATATTTAATAGTATGATACACAAAATTGGGACTTTCCAAAACAAAAGTGATAATTATTTAATTAAGAACTAGTTTCACAAGAACACTTGTCAGTAAAAAAATATGTAGATAACACTGAGTCAAATATAATAAGAACAAAAACAACAAAACTTAAAGATAAGCTTACCATTTCCAATCATGCACAGAAGCACCTCTTGTAGACAGCTGGTAATAATACAGACTTTGCTAGATACGAGAAAGAACTGTGATTCACCTCATTTCAGGCCAAAAGTAGAGAAGACCCACAACACTCATGACAAAAGTACACACAGAGAAAGGTACTTGAATTTAATACTCCATATTTCTAAATTGAATTTTGGCACTCAGTCTAGCATGGTAAAGATATGTCAGTATTAGAGAAGGGAACACCAGCTTAAAAAAGAAATGGAAGTTGACATAAAACAAATAATATTTGATGTTTCTAAAGTTGCTGATGGACTACAATTTTGGGTCAGAGTTCTGGTTCAATAGAACATTAAGGAAATTGCACATAGACTAATGAAAGTAGAAAGATATTTAGAGAACACACAAATTAAAGACAACAATAACTACCATTTCTTTAAAAACTCAGCATCCCTCATATTTTACCAGGTACCTTATATAGTATATCTCATTTAATTTTCACAACCATTCCAATGAGACTGATATTACTTATCTTGCTTTACAGATGGGAAAAAAAGAAAAGCAATGTGGGAAAGGTTGAATAATTTTCTTAACATCAGCCAACTGATGAGCAGAAGAGTTGGTACTAAACCAAACTGTCTGACATGAAAATCAATATTGTTAGGTGTTATACCATCTTGCCCTCTCATCATACCATACTTGATCTCAGGATTCCCTGTCCAGTGAGACTGAAAATGATTTCGTTATTGAGCACTGAGAAGACAAAAGAAGAGTTGACTCAACAAATTCGGTCTTTCAAAAATAAAGAGTTCAAAAGTTCTGATGTGTTTACAAATTCTGTACCCAATTTTTAAGAAAGTAGTGATAAGAAACAGGTGTCTTGCATTTATTTGGAAAAAATTTAGCTGTATCATATGTCAAAAGAGCAAGTCCAGTCAAAACTTCTAGAAATGCAGGTCAATATAATAAATCACAGAAAGTTCTAAAATATGGCATGAGGTAAGAAGATACTTTCTGCTGGTCAGCTCCATTTAAATGATGCACCAATATCTCAGACTCAACAAATTAAACTCTGATTTACTCATCTTTATAGAAGATGAGCAAACCTAACAGAAAATATATTTTCCCAGTCACTATAAATGATACTTCATGATTATCCCTGACCATTCCAGGATCCATTCAGCTGCCATATCAACTTGCCATGTCTACAATTAGTGTTTTTATGTTTACTTCTTCCTTTTCATCTGTATGCCCTGGTTCAAGCCTTCAATAACCTATTCTAGAAGTTTTTAAAAACTTATTTACTTTCTACTTCCTTTCCTATCAATACTCTATTTTTCAGTAACAAGCTCTAGATGACTAGACTAACATCTGAATTCTTCAGTCTAAAATCTGAATTCTTCAGCCTTAATCTCCATCTCTAATCTTGCAACCTCTTCACCCAACTGAGTCAAAGGCAATTAACCTCTTCTAGGTCTAATGATCAGTCATTACATCTCATTGCTACATGTCTGTTACTAACTATTACCTCTTTTCATGATTCCCTCTTCCTTACTTTAACCTATCCCCCCTTTCCCTCAGACCAAGAAATAATGTTGCATTGATGGAAGCATCACATTGGAGTCAAAAGGTTTGGGTAGCTAAATGATTTTGGGCTTAACCTTCTGATCCTCACTTTTCTTACTTGCAAAATGAAGGTAATAGTGACTAGAGTTTGCAGGAACTTGGTAAAGATTAGAAGTAATAAACATAAAGTACATGCCTAGAAAAGACACTTGATAAATGACAATATTATTATGCCCAAAGCAGAGTCTTTAATGCCCAGTTCAAATTCCATAAAAAAAACCTCATTTTTTCCAATTTATATTCAGAGCCACCTGAGTATGTCTATCATTTCTACAAAGCCCTTAAGATTAAGGATCCTGTCTTATATATCCTTATGTCCCAGAATACCTAGCATTTACCATATAAATAACAAATTCTTAATAAATGTTGGGTGAACAAAGGCATGCATAAAACCTCAAAGAATTAAATTACTGTTAAGTATATTTTACTGTATCTAATTACCTTGAAGCACATTTTAAAAGAACTTCCTATAAAATAAGTCTTTTATCTGGAGTTTCTTAGGAAAATAAGCCATTCTGGGTAAGAGATTATTCTGTTGCTTACTGTTAAATAATACATTCCAAATGATTTCTTTTTTAATGGAAAACTTCCTAAAACACTTTCCAGTTTTTTTCAAAAGAACTTTGAACAAAGAAAATGACTTCTATACTGATCATCCCATACTCGAGCATCACAAGGAATGCATAGGTATTCCATGGGCCAGGCACCTGTGAACAACAGCATGTAACCCTCCCTCCCCTGCCCTCACACTGCTGAATATTGCCATATGGTCACTGTTTGTGGACTGACAGGATCTAAGACAATCCCTATCTTGATCTGAATTAATGGTAAATTTTAGATCCTCAACATGTTTCATATGATCACTAGGGTTTCTAGAATTTTGTTCCCCCATACTTTTATAATTGGAGTCATACTGAATGGGTGAGCTTGTCACAAAGCTGTCAACAGATAATCAAAATGATGATGATGGGAGTGTTAGCAAAGTCACTAACATTTGCTGACCACTTATTATGGTATAGGCGCTAAGCTCAGTTGGCACGCTGTGATAGTTATCTTAACCCTCATCATAAACCAAAGAGTAAGTGCTTTTTTTTTTTTCATTTTACAGACAGGGACACTGAAGCTCTGGGAAGTTACATGATTGGTTCCAGGCTAAACATTGGTTGTAACTGGGGAGCGCCAAACTGGAATCCCTGTATACCGTACTGCTCACTCCAGTCTTTTTTTCAGCATTACCCAAAGTGGAAAGATCTAAGTACACTGGTTTAGAAAGATAACCATAGCTTTATCCTTTATGAATAATTAACTTGACATCTTTCTAACACGTACTGTGCATAGCCCTCATGTTATAAACAGGGTAGATAATGTAATTTGTTCTTGTCTTTATGGCTCTAGACTGAAAAATCAGTCCTTGTGCTATGGAAAGTTCAGTGATACCCTCCAAGCCAGATGAAGGGACAAGAACTAAGCGGACCTGTTCCTGAATTCCCTCCTGAACTGAGATTTGAGTTTGTCAAAGGACATCCCCATGTTGTAGCAGTCCTGCTCCATGACTCCCTTTGGAAGATGACATAGTGCCTCGCTGAGTATGTTCTCTGATTTTTAGTTACTTCTCTGCCTGTCATCTGTGACCTTTACTTCTTACAGCACAGATTTAATAAAATGGGACTATAAAGATCCAAAAAATATATACAGGCCTTTGATGTAAAAATCAAGATAATCATTCTCCAAACTTGAGGAGAACAGAGGGGTAGGGGTAAATCACCCTAGAATAAAAGGATAGGCTTTGTGTTGCTGCTGCTGAATTCTGAGCATTTTTGTAAATGGAATTATTGGTTTTGCATAAGGGTGAAGACAACAGAAACCTAACTGTTGCAGGTAGCCACTAAAGTGGATGATAATTTCATTAACAACAATTTTAAAACAATTTGATTAAGCAATAATTTATACTTTCTATGTAGCTTTGAGTTAATCTAAGAGTTGTACATCAATGCAAAAACCAAACTTTCTTTTCTTAACAAATAAGAGGAAGATGGCAACAACACAGCACAACATTTCTCCATTAGCTAGAAAGGAGATTTCTTGACAGTGAGTGGTGTTAAACATTGGAATGATTTATCAAAAGGTTTTTTTAGTACAGTAATTCCATAAAAAAAAAAAAATCTAATAATATTCAAAGGAAACACATTTTTGCATTCATTTGGGAGAACCAAAATAATTGTTAGCAAATATGGATCTATTTAATTTGTAAAAGCAAAACTTTTCCTCTTCCAGATTAATATTCAGGAAGACAATACCCACTTCATTTATTCATAAAGCAAAGGCAATAGTTTTACCAATATGTCTAACACTAATACTTTTCAAAATATCTGAGGAATATGACCACATGTGGTAAGAAGATTAAGGTGTTTCTGGCAACCCCCCCCAAAAGGAATATTCTTGACTGCATAAAATAAAAAGTTTTCGGTGGGGTGCCATGGGGCTGCCTTCTGTCCTATCAATCTACAAATTCTCAAATTACAGATCTGCTGTTGTTTTCTGACACATCTGCTTTGCAATGTAAAATAGTGTTTTCTTTAATAAGAATTCTTCAAAAAGCCCTTAGGCTCCTCGCCTTTGTTTGCACAGCCTGAGAGTTTTCATTTAAAGTTTTCACACTGTTTTTAAAATCTCCATTTTTTGTTTCTAAAATAGTTAGGCAAAGTCCATAAACCTCTGTTTTGGCTTCACATTTCCATGAACAAGGTGGAGAGAAACGTGCAAAGAAATTCTTAAGGCTTCAATAAATGAGATCACTCCAAATGACCAATATTGTGTTCTTCCTTTCTTTGCCTTCAAAATGTGAAAAGAAAGCAGAGGTATTTTTTACATAATCCCTATTCCTTTTAATATAATCCCTAATCAATGAAGTGATGAAACACACAAGTAAAAACCACTCTATTCACTCTACGGCAACTCTGCCAGCCCAATATTGAGGGAAATAGGAATAGACAGTGAAATGATCAGAGGAAAATAATGATCACAGTATTGTTGATAGTGGATGTTCTCTGTGCTGAATAAATTGAAGCTGAAACCCAGATGACTTGATGACTCACCTATTCCACAACCATATATATACTTCCATTTGCTCCAAGTCCAAAGTGCAACTCCTCAGGAGGTAGCTCTTTTAACATCAATTATGTGTAACTAGAATGAAGAAATTTAAACTCTTCCTCACCATATAATGGAACCAAGAAGGCAGATGAATAACAAATAAATACAAGGATCAGAGCTTGACAGCTTTTACATCTACCTTTCTTCACCTTTAATCCAACTGAATGTTAAAGTAGACGGTATCCACTCTAATACTCCTTACTCATGGATCCTGATAGAATTTCTTGGAAAGACATGATATTTTTCAAGGACCCGGGGTACCACCTTGTAATTCACTGTATTTCTACAATACATTTCTCTGTGGTCCAATTTGTTGGAAGCAGGGATCATTTGGTTACACTAAAATCATAGATACTCCCTCAGGACCAAATCCTGTAGGGAAGACAGATGGGAAAAATCTGCTGCTATGCAGATGCAGTTAACTCTGCCCTTAATATCTGATATGATAAGTCAAACATTGCCCTCTAAGACAGGTGTCACGCTATAAACTAGCTTATATGAGAAGAGAACCTGGAAAAAGGAAAGAAAACTAGAAATAGAAATAAAATGGTTTTCTCACACGTGAAATAATGGTTGGAGCCTACAGCTATTTCTTTGAAGTATTCCTTCTACCCTGCGTCATTAGGCTCATTTTCAACTTTACTATCAGAATTCTTTCTTAAAATTTCTCATTCCACTACTCAGTTATCAGAAAAGACAAAATCTTGCCTTTGCATCAATATGGACAGAACTGGAGGTGGTTATGTTAAGCAAAATAAATCAGAAAGTGAAAGACAATTAATTGCTGGATGGTTTTATTCATATGTGGAATATAAAGAACAAAGCAAGTGAACAAACACAACTCAACAGAAATAACACAGTCTGATAACAAAATGGTAATTAAGAGAGGGAAACAAGGAAAGGTGGGGGAGTAAGAATAGGAGGTTAGGTTAATTTGATAGCAGTGAATGGTACTAGATCTTTATAAGTAGGTGCAATATGGTGGATACATTTATAGATGTGTGAAACTATTCCTGAACTTAAATTTGTAAACCAATGGTAAATGATTAAAAATATATATATTTCATTCCTCTTGAGGTGTTCTCTTTCTCAGAACTTCACCTTTTATAAATCTGCTTTCTAAAGTCTTGAGTCTCTCATAACATTATCAGGATTTGTTCACTTTCAGTCACTACATCTGTTAATTCTCTTAAAAGGACATATCCTTCAGTGGTCAGAGTCATATGCAAAGGACCAGAGTTTCTCTTTGTGAGTATACAGAGAGACTGGTATGAGAGTTTGGGTTCTAAAATAGAAAAGTATTTGATTTCTAGCTCTACCTTCTCTATTT
This sequence comes from Galemys pyrenaicus, assembly GCA_019455555.1. NCBI lineage: Eukaryota > Metazoa > Chordata > Mammalia > Eulipotyphla > Talpidae > Galemys > Galemys pyrenaicus. Next base: position 344,719 of record JAGFMF010011581.1, on the reverse strand, counting down.
GTATATTGTAGGCAGTACGTTACTTATAGTCTCTATGTTTGAGTTTCTTCAACTATAAATAGAATGTATCTTTTTGACTTATTAAGAGACTAAAATGCTAAAATGTGTACAGTGTGCTTAGCATAAATCAGGGCTTAAGTAAGAATCAGTAAGGGTAGCTATTATGGTTAACTCTATCTTCTAAAGATGACAGCATTAGAAAGCAAGTTGTAAATTGCTCGGATGTTCTGATTTCATTAGAATGAGATTTCCAAAAAGACTGGAATATATAAAATTCCCTGGTTCTGCTTGGCCTTGCCTTTATGACAGTTACATGATGTAAAGTAAAAAAAAAACAAACACCAAGAAAAATAAAGTAAAAAACCCAATCAAAAAAATGGACAGAAGAACTTAAAAGACACTTCTCCAAAGAGGACATACACATGGCTAATAGACACATGAGAAAATGCTCAACATCCCTCTTAGTCAGGGAAATGCAAATCAAGACCACAATGAGGTACCACCTCACACCCGGTAAGAATGGCACACATTGAAAAAACCAACAATGTCAAATGCTGGCGAGGATGTGGAGAAAAAGGAACCCTGGTACACTGCTGGTGGGAATGCGAGCTAATCCAACCATTATGGAAGGCCGTATGGAGGTTCCTCAGTATACTAGAAATGGAACTACCATATGATCCAGCAATCCCACTCCTAGGGATCTACCCAAAAGACACAAAAACACTGATCCGAAAGAGCACCTGTACTCCTA